>JAXIVJ010005560.1:0-73028 GCA_036785665.1 Chirona hameri
GAACACTGGCAGGGGCAAATTCTGCCTCCCCTCGTTATCTTCCGAACCAATAACTGCAGCGAGACGCGCAAGGCGGCAATCGAAATCTCTCAGTGAGACGCATTTAAAGCATGCGCGAAATGTGCAAAATAAAGTTACATGTCAGGTCACGGTCAGGTCAAAGGTCAAAATCGAGTTATTTGAGTTGATGGGCTATATTTTTCATTCAAAGCCTTAGATTGCTACCATTATCACACAAAGTGCTCTGAAAAGTATAATTCATCTCACGCATAAGTGAAAGTGAGATTGTAGCCAAAGATCAAGGTCAAGTTCAGGCCACACAAGGTCGCTATTGGCAAGAGGTCTACGAAAGTCATGCGGCACATGTTTATGGGTTATTTTACACGTAAAATTCGATAGTGGTTGCCGTTTTCACAACCCTGACCTCATATCATGCTCCTTATATAATGTTCAGGTCAAGGTTAGGTCACATAGGTCACATTTTTTAACTGATTAATGTAAATAAAAAGGGATGCTTCTAGACCACTTTTGTCTCAGAAATACAGTGGTGGTAGTGATTTGTTTGTATCTGGTCACTAAAAGCCAAAAACGCAATTTCAAGAATGACGCCATGGGTTACTCATACTTAGGGAGCTATAAGTCAGTCAAAAATAAAGATATTGTATTCAAATTTGGTTTAGATTTCGTCCATACTTGGCTCTCTAATATATGCTCCGGTTTTCCAATATCTTGTAAAAATGTTGTTTTGAAGTTTTTTTTTACAAAACATGTTTCTTTTCGAGGTGTGTGGTAAACAACTAAAAATTTCGAAAATCTAAGATCACAATTTTGAAGAGAATTTCATTTGATTTCTTCCGACATTTCTTTGTTTTCAATTTGCTTCAAGCTGCGATTTTATACGAATTTTTCAACGTTTATCGCTTTCCCACCAAAAATGGCATGTCATGACGTCATTAAAACGCCATTATCTCCTAAAGTACTGAACCGTTTTCATTGCAATTCTGTCAAGACTTAGAATTAATGCATAATGCAATACTAAAGTTGTGTGTCCATATCAATCATTGCTTTCAAATTGTTGAGCAAATCCGGGAGGGAGGCAGATTCTGCCCCCCAGCTGGTTAAATGTTTCGCTTGTGATATTCCAAGTGTTACTCTTCAACCAAATAAATACAAGTTGTGAAGTATGGTTCAAAATAAAAAGCAAGACAAATTATTCCTAAGCATGTGTAAATATTACACAGAAAATGTACTAACAATGTTATGTTTATGTTCATAGTAATTTTGAGTGGTATGCTAGATGGTTGAAATTTTATACACATTTTCTAACACATTTTTTAATGACAAAATCATGTTTGGCACTGAGTTTGCTGATCACAGTGCTTCAATGGATGCTTGTCAGCAGTTCTGCAAGTAGTATTTCTGCCTGAAATGAAAAGAGGATAACTAGATGATGTTGATATGTGCTTGTGTAAGTTGTAACTGGCCACCAGCTTGACAAATAAATAAAAGGTGGTGATTTTACCAGAATAATTGCAAATATGCTTTCAAATAGATTGTTATTAATTATCTGTCAATGTACTTTGTCCTTGTTTTGAATCACGTTCAGGACACTATAACACTGACACGTCATATACAAAGTACAGATCATCTGAATTCTGTTATAGTATATCATATCCCTTTCTAGCTGTAATCCCCAAAATATATTAATTAAGTTGGTAATTATAATAGTATCACTGTAATGGTGTGTGTACACATGCTGCTAGGACTTGTGGCCTCCGGAAAGTTTACGCACGAGTCACCGTACCCTATGTTGCGAGAGAAGATGGCTTCTAACAGTCGGATGCTTTGAACGTTGTTTTCCTGCTAGGGCTGGGATCAGTGCTCTCATTTTGCCGGGCAAACTTTGCCTGTGTATCAGGCCAACTTCTAATAGAAAGCCTCACGAATTGGGACCTGTTCATTAGGGAGGCATGCTATCTTAATTAAAACTTAGCGTAAAAACCACTCCGGTATTCATGCTAATCCCTGCTGATGATTGCCTAATTCTAGACTTTAATGAGACTAGGATGATTATGTGAAACCTGTTGATGAAGGCATCGTTTGCTGTCTCTCTGCAGTCTGCTATTCTGCTCCCGACCGCGACCGCTCGCCAACCTGACCTCAAACTGGCCACTAGATTTGCCCGCGTCACTGGAACGTTTATTGCATGGGCTTTTTGTGAATATTTTTATTGTTCATGTTGTTCTGTTTCCATTTGTGTTACACAACACGCTTAGTTTGATTATCAAACCGCTTTTTAAAAAAAATTATCCCACTCTTCTAAGTTCGCCCATGGCTGTGGTGAGTGCCGGCCTGTGGATTTGATTAGGGATGTGTGACGTCACCTCACGGCTGATGGAATGTTGGCCCCTCCTCTGGGCCCTGCTATAACAGTGGAGTGCCACCCACTGTCTGTTCACCATAACTATAGACTGCCATTGTCGTCCTCTGGGCCCTGCTATAACAGTGGAGTGCCGCCCACTGTCTGTTCACCATAACTATAGACTGCCATTGTCGTCCTCTGGGCCCTGCTATAACAGTGGAGTGCCGCCCACTGTCTGTTCACCATAACTATAGACTGCCATTGTCGTCCTCTGGGCCCTGCTATAACAGTGGAGTGCCGCCCACTGTCTGTTCACCATAACTATGGACTGCCATTGCCGTCCTCCGGGCCCTGCTATAACAGTAGAGTGCCGCCCACTGTCTGTTCACCATAACTATAGACTGCCATTGTCGTCCTCTGGGCCCTGCTATAACAGTGGAGTGCCGCCCACTGTCTGTTCACCATAACTATGGACTGCCATTGTCGTCCTCTGGGCCCTGCTATAACAGTGGAGTGCCGCCCACTGTCTGTTCACCATAACTATAGACTGCCATTGTCGTCCTCTGGGCCCTGCTATAACAGTGGAGTGCCGCCCACTGTCTGTTCACCATAACTATAGACTGCCATTGTCGTCCTCTGGGCCCTGCTATTACAGTGGAGTGCCGCCCACTGTCTGTTCACCATAACTATAGACTGCCATTGTCGTCCTGTCTCTGGGTCCACACGCATGGCTTTGGGCTGTGAGTGCAGGTGTACTGATGTGGAGTGCCAGCTGTGAGTGCAGGTGTACTGATGGGGAGTGCCAGCTGTGAGTACAGCTGCACTGATGTGGAGTGCCAGCTGTGAGTGCAGCTGCACTGATGTGGAGTGCCAGCTGTGAGTGCAGCTGCACTGATGTGGAGGAGTGCCAGACAGCACAGCGCCACATGACTTGGAGTGCCAGACAGCACAGCGCCACATGACTTGGAGTGCCAGACAGCACAGCGCCACATGACTTGGAGTGCCAGACAGCACAGCGCCACACGACTTGGAGTGCCAGGCAGCACAGCGCCACATGACTTGGAGTGCCAGACAGCACAGCGCCACATGACTTGGAGTGCCAGACAGCACAGCGCCACATGACTTGGAGTGCCAGACAGCACAGCGCCACATGACTTGGAGCGCCAAGCAGCACAGCGCCACATGACTTGGAGTGCCAGACAGCACAGCGCCACATGACTTGGAGTGCCAGACAGCACAGCGCCACATGACTTGGAGTGCCAGACAGCACAGCACCACATGACTTGGAGTGCTAGACAGCACAGCGCCACATGACTTGGAGTGCCGCCTATTGCTGCCAGTGCCACCACATGACCGATTGCCGGTCGGTCGGCCGGTTAATCCGGGAAGACCATTACACGACTATGGAATACCGGCCACATGTCTGATGTCTGAGGACTGAGGACTGAGGACTGAGGACTGAGGACTGTCGAGTGCCGCTCAGTCTAGGGGGGGGGGGGGAGGACACCACGCGTCTGTGGACTGTGGAGTACCTGCCACTCCGGGGGGGGGGGGGGGGCAGCTGGTCACGCGCCGCCGGTAATGAGCGGGTACCGCCGCGCGGGCCCGCCCCGCATAATGAGTCAGTCGCTGGGAACCGTGCAGATGAGCTCAACAGATGCAATGGATGTCGGCCGCCCCTGTGAATCGCTCGGCGCCGATCGACCCGCGGTGGCCGGGCGTGACGGCGGCGGGGGGCTGGTCAGGGGGAGGGGAGAGGGGGTCGCGTGCCGCCCGTGCCGCCGCATCTGCCCGGTTCGCAGGCTCGAAATCTATACCTCGCCGGCTAATTGCTGGAGACTCGCTGCATGATTTGTGAGTGTGATGCATAACTCATGAGTAAAAAATGAAGTGGTTGTTATTATCGTGCGGGCGGCGGCCGTTGGCGGGGTCGGACACCGGCGAACACTTGGGCTGATGAGCAGATCGGAGGGAGTGCTCCCCGCTGGTTCGTGTCGCTTCATGACGCTCGTGCACGATTGCTCGTCGGCTGCACCCGTGGGCAGCCAGCTGACCGGTGTGTGGTGGCCGGGACTGGGCAGCGAAATCGATACCAATAACCCATCGGTGGCTCAACTGGTTCGGCGGAGTATACTGAAGCGGCGTTGGGGTGAGCTGGCTGACGGCTCCACCGGGTCTCGTTGGCCGACTCTGGAATGATGGCGACTGGAAAGTTACTCTTTATGAAAAGCTGACCGGCCTCAAGTTGGGAAGTTTACTGATGCGATATGACAGTGTTGCCTGCACTCTGGACAGTCACACAATGGAACAATGCGACTGAATTATACATTCGTAGAACAAGGCAGGCAACGCAGGCTTTTGCTGATTGCGCTTGGTTAGTTTGCGGGTGATGATTGCTTCATTCATGCTGTATGGAAGCGTGCAGCTCAATTTATACGCACGCGGAAACGAGCAGTGCGACCAGCGCATAACATGAAGCTTTCACACTGATTGTTGCACCGGCACCTCTGCTCAATTATGAATGTTTCTGGGAATAAGACATCCAAGATGATTGTTTTCATCGGCAAATTTGCTGGCTTTTGGTGGCTGGTTAGGTGGTTGTACCGGTTGCACCTACTTTAATCAGTGCTGTGGTGCCTCATATACTTTGCCATATGAGCAGCGAGGCCTTCAAGCGCGTCTGAGCTAGGTTCGTTCTTCATTTTGTGTTATTTCTTCTGTTTATTTCTAAACATTCGACTGTACTGAGGAATTAATTGTAACATTAGTCTTGGCCAACGACTTGGTGAAATATAAACATTCGCCTGAAGATCTCACTCGATCCAGAGTTCGCGAGTCAATTTAATTCAAAACACACCCAACTGGGGTGTGTCAGACCGCATATGAATAGTGAAAAGTATACCTATTTAGTAAAAGTCTCATGGCGGTTGAGAAGCTGCTTTTAGTTAGCCTACTCCGAGTCAACTCTTCCTCAAATGGGTCAAAATGAGGGTACGATCGGCAACACGACGAATTCGTCGGCTATTCGTCGGTCACCGAATATTCGCTCAGTTTGTGTTCGGCAACACGACGAATCTGCAAACGGGCGAATTCGCCCGACGAATTCGCTCTGTCGGAGCGCGAATTTCCAAACCAGTCGTCGGGAGGGCTAATTTCTTTTGAAAGTCCGATAAAATGACGAATGCTCATCAAACATTAGTAAAAGAGAATATGACATACCCTGTCTCTACCACTGAACAATGAATATAATTTCTGACAGAGTTCGAAGTACCGTGATTTCCGATAACAAGTAAAATAACCACACAAACCATGACACGGCGCAGCAGTGACAAAATTGGCGGATAATTATTGTTGTTCCAGAACGCACGAGACAGCGAATTCGTCGGAGAGCGAATTCGTTGGATTGGTCGGGGAGCGAATTCGTCGTGTTGCTGATCGCACCCTTTGCCCACACATAGGTAACCCAAACAACAGTTTGGATGATAATCAATGGCAAACGAATCATAACTGGAACCAGGGGGGCAGTCAGGAGGGAAAGTGTGTGTGTGTGTGTGGGAGGGGGGTTATGGGGGTTAAATCCCCCCCCCCCTGTCGCGGCTCAGAGGGGTCTGAAAGGAGCCCATCTCGGGTCTGAAAGGGGCCCATCGTGGACTCAGAAAGGGTCCATTTCAGGCCTGATAAAACCCATTTTAGCCTCAGAAAGCGAGCATCTCAGGTCCAGGAAAGGCCCATCTCAGCTCTTAGGCCCGGTAAGGGCCCATCTTAAGTCCGGAGAGGGCCCATCTTGGGCTCAGAAAGGGCCCATCTCATGTCTGGAAAGGGCCCATCTTTGGCTCTGAATGGGCCCGTCTTAGGCTCAGAATGGGCCCATCTCAGATTTTGAAAGGGCCCATCGTAAACTCAGTAAAAGCCCATCTCAGGTTTGGAAAGGGCCCAGCTTAGGCTCAGAAAGGGCCCATCTCAGGTCTGGAAATAGTCCATTTTAGGCTCTGAATGGGCTCATCCTAGGCTCAGAATGGGCCCATCTTAGGCTCTGAATTGGCCCATCTCAGGTTAAAAGGCCCATCGTGAACTCAGAAAGGGCCCATCTAAGGTCTGGAAAGGGCCCATCTTAGGCTGTGAATGGGCCCGTCTTAAGCTCAGAATGGGCCCATCTCAGGTTTTGAAAGGGCACATCGTAAACTCAGAAAGGGCCCGTCTCAGGTCTGGAGAAGGTCCATTTTAGGATTTGAAAGTACCGGAGCCTGTTGCAGAGGCTGAAGGAGTCCAGGAAACCAATCATTGTGACTGGCATCCTCCCTCGCTGTGGAGCCAGTGAAAAATGGTACTCGAGAGCTCTGTCTGTGAACAGCTCAGTTCAGAACTTATGTTCAGCTATGGGACTTAGTTATGTAGACTTATGGGATCAGTTCTATGAGTGGCGTAGGTACTATATGAATGCTTCACTTATCGGATGAGGGGCAAGAGATGCCTACAGAAGCGTCATTCAGGGAAACTAAGTAGGAGGTGGGGGGGGGGGGGGGGACGCTAGTACCAGGGCATCAGGAAGTAAGCATTGGTAGAAGTTCATGTCAGAATAGGACAGTAGATCATAATTCTATCAGAATTAGTAGAGCCAGCTCAAAGTATAAGATCTCATGTGTGATGCTGAATGCCCAAAGTATTATATTCAAATTGGATGAGTTTGAGTGTTAGTTGCCCTTGAAAAGCCTGATATAATTTGTGTAACCGAGGCATGGGTTAGTGAGGGGTATACTAGGGATAGGCTACAGGATTGCGAGTTACAAGGCTATAACATGTTTTCATACTGCAGAGAATCACGGCAGGGGGCGGAATGTTTGTATATGTAAATAGCTTGTATTGCACTACTAGAGTTGATGATTCTAGTAAAGTAAAAGCAGTAGAATCAATCTGGCTCGACATTAAAATTGGTACAGGAAACGGAGGAAGGTTGAGGATAGGTGCATTTTACAGACCAGGGAATCTGCCAAGGAACTCCCAAGCTGAAACAGACCAAGATATTTGTGAGGAAATACGTAGGAACTTTCGGGCTCAGTGTCTTATTATGGGATATTTTAACTTAAAGAGGATACGAAGTATATCAGAGGAAACAAATGAGTGTAGGTTGTATAGGCAAATCTTTGAAGAGGAGCTTTTCATGCATCACTTTGTAACAGAGCCAACAAGACATTGCTCCATTGGTTGTATCCCTCCACCTTGCTCCACCTTGTATTCTCAGACAACAGAGATCTAGTTAGTGACATAAGTATTTGCGAAGGTCTAGGAACCATCAATCACAATATGGTTAAATTCAATATCTCATCAGAAATGAGGCCCAAAGATAACATTCGTATGGTTCCAAACTTCAACCGGGCTGATTTTGATGGCATTATAAATGACCTCGCACAGATAAAATGGAACGTTGAGTTGGCAGGTTTAGATGCCTGTGGGGTCTGGAATGTTTTCAAAGCTAGATTAAGCCAAATTCAGAATAGGCATATACCCCTCAGGCATAAACGTAACAGGACCAAGGGCAAACCAGTTTGGCTTACCCCAGAAGTAAGGAGTGCCATACAAGCTAAAATAAGTGCATTTTACATTTTGAAGGGATCTTCACTAGAGACAAATCAGTAGGCCTACCAGAATGCAAGACATTCAGTTAAGAAAACAGTCAGAGCAGCTAAAAGGGTAAAGGAACTTAATTTAGCTAGACATTGTAATGCAGATAGCAAGAAGTTCTTCAGTATTTATAAGTTCAGTACAGTTTCCAAAAATATAGGTCCATTTAAGGTAGATGATGTGTTAGTTAGCAATGACAGTGAAATGGTTGATGTGCTTAATGATCAGTTCCAGTCTGTCTTTACTATCGAGGACCAGAGTAGTATTGCAGTACTTCAGTCCGAGTCAAAGACAGAGGAGACTATAGGAGAGCTAGGTGGCATAAGTGGTGAACTTGTTCTGGAATATCTAAAAAAAGTAAGGCCAAACAAGGCAGAAGGACCTGATGAAATCCATGCTAGACTTTTAGGAGAATCTGAAAGGGAGTTGTCAGTTCCATTAGCCATAATATTTTATAAATCACTCGCAGATACTAAAATTCCACTTGATTGGAAAAGATCCAATGTTGTTTCTATTCATACAAAGGGAGATAGAAGTAAAGAGGAAAACTATAGACCGGTTAGTCTGACCTCATTAGTCTGCAAGGTACTTGAATCAATCATCAAAGATAAGATTGTTGAATTCTTGGAGCAAAATTAACTCATCAATGATACACAGCATGGCTTTAGGAAGGGCCGTTCTTGTTTAACTAATCTTCTGGAGTTTTTGGATGTTGCAACAGATAGCTTTGATCAGGGTAAACAGCTAGATGTAGTTTTTCTTGATTTCAGTAAGGAATTTGACAAAGTCCCCCATACAAGACTGGGGTTGCAACTAAAAATTCATGGGATCAGGGGCAAGATTCTGGATTGGATAGAAACGTGGCTTTCAGGACACCAGCAAAGGGCTATATTAAATGGGTGCAAATCACAATGGAAGGAGATTCTCAGTGGGGTTTCACAGGGCTCACTCCTGGGCCCATTGCTTTTTATAATATGTGTGAATGCAATTGAGAACATTAAAGACAGCGAAGTCTTGAAATTTGCAGACGATCTAAAAGCTGTCGGGACTATTAGAGGAAAACATGATCAGGATGTTTTTCAATCAGATCTGGACAAGCTAGTTGAATGGTCTGAAGCATGGCAGATGACATACAATTTTAGTAAATGTAAGATTATGCACGCTGGATGGGTTAGCAGTGAACATAGGTATGCAATGGGTGAGCAAAAAATGGAGCAGATTGAAAAGGAAAGAGATTTAGGTGTCGTGGTAAACAGTAGACTATCAGCGTCCGACCAGGTTGTAGAAGCTAGGAAAAAGGCACTTAGAATGTCAGGGGCCATTAACAGAAATGTTTCCTACAAGAGTGAAAAGGTTATAACAAAACTGTATTGTGCATACCTTAGACCACATTTGGAGTATTGTGTGCAATCCTGGTCTCCAACATATGATACATATTGCTGGTTGTTAGAAAGAGTTCAAAAAGGGCAACACAAATGGTTAATTATCTTGGTAGTTTACCTTATGAAGATAGATTAAAGAAATTGGGAATGTTTTCACTTAGATATAGAAGGCTAAGAGGAGATCTAATTGAAGTCTTCAAATTTGTAAATGGTCAGCATTCTGGATATTTAAAGGGAATGTTTGAGCTCAATAGGGAAAATTGAGGTAGAGGTCATCAGCATAAACTCATTATGAAACAAAGTAGGATTAGGCTACGACAGTCATTTTTCAGTAGAAGGGTTGTAGGACATTGGAATATGCTACCATGGGGTGTCGCTGATGCAGTGACACTTGCTTCCTTCAAAATTAGATTGTATAAATACTTTAGAGAGAAGGGATTAGTTCATAAATACTCGTGGGATTAGCCTTCTTTTATGCAGGTAGAGTAAAGTGATTTGAAGGGGCGAGACTGGTGGAGGGGGGGGGGGGGGGGGGGGGGTGTGGAACCTCGGATGGGCCCAAGAGGCTCTTGGTTGCACTTTTCTTTTATGTCTTTATTTATATCTAAAGTGAGCATCTCGGTTCCAGAAAAGACCCATGTCTGCTCTTAGGCCAGGTAAGGGCTTCTCAGGTCCAGAGAAGGTCCGTATAATTTGACCCTGAAATGCTTTTTTTAGGTCTGGAGAGGACTAGGAACGGCCCATCTTTGAATGTTTGAACTGGAGAAGGACAGTTTCGGTAAATTCTGCCCATTACTAGTTTGGGCTCTCTTACCCTTGAACTCAGACATGCCATGATCAATGATGGCTCACATGCAGACCAGAAAGGGCCCATCTCAGATCTGGAAAGGGCCCATCGAAGTCGTAGAAAGCCCCCCCTGTCTTGAGCCTATAGTCCAATATCCCCCCTGTCTTGAGCCTAATAGTCCAATTTAGGCCCGGAAAGGGCCCATCTCAGGTCTGGGATAAGCCAATCAGAGGTCTTGAAAGGACCCATTTTTAGACCAGAAAATGACCATCATCGGCTCAGATGCCTGATACCTCAGAAAGCTGTCCATCTGGCATCTTGGGGGGCGGGGGGTAAAGGCCCATTATGCTTAAATTTGAGGAAAATGTCCCTGCCCCCGGGCCCGGGCGTAGTGGGTTACATTAACCATGCGGCGCCAGGCGTCAGCAGTGTACGGGGGGACGGGACATTGGCACAAATATGAATAAATGCAATACAAATTAGCTGGGGCAGAACTTCAAAATTAAGCCTTAAAAATAAGCCTTGGTCGAATGAATCCTGGATCCGCTTTTGTCATCATAATTCGTGATCCCATTGTTTTTAAGATTTGTGTGAGGGGTTTTGGTAATTGGTGGTATCCAGTAGTGGCGGAGGCGAGGGAGGGGGCAGGAGGGACAAGTTGCCCCCCAACTCCAGCCGAATTGAACATTAACCCTTTGGCGTTGCATGACAAGAATATACTTCCAAAACTCAACTTTGCCCCCCTAATTATATGAAGAGCTTCCGCCGCCCCTGATGTTGTCACCCCGTCTGCCCATTCCCTTGCTAGACCCCACGGCATCACTAGCGGATCCAGGGGGGGGGGAGGGGAGGCAAAGCGGCAATGGAGTTGCCACTGCCCACATACCAAATACAATTACTAGGGACAAATCCAAGTATACATGTACTTTAACATGGGGTCATATTAGGGATGGATGCAAATTACATTTTTTTTTATTACAAAACAAACTTTTAATTAAATATTTATTTTTTTTTGATGAAAATTACACAAAAAAAAATGGGGGGGGGGGTATCAACCAATGCTAAGGGGCCCACTTCGGTAAGCCACCCCCCGGCCCAAAATCCTGGCTGCGCCCCTGACTGTAACTGCATTAAACGTTAACATTCATACACAATAGCCGTTTTCACGATGGTTATGTTATTGCATTGGTACCATCCGTAAAGTACCACATTCCTAAAGTACCTAATCTAGTTTAACATACATAAAGCATGAACAATGTACATGAACAAGCATGCATACAACTTAAACATAACACAACATAGACACATACTTTCGAATTTAAATAAGTGGTTTACACATCTGGACGCTGCGTTTTTGTTTTACATTTTCAATTATGAGCACACTTCATTGGGAAGTATGGGCAGCAAAGAAACATCTGATGTCCGATGGTGTGCCAGCTTCCCTGGAATAAACCTGACTGGCCTGCCTGACTGAAGCTGAGAGAAAGCTAACTTAAATAATACTAAACAGTATAATACAATTTTCAAAATCGCACATTTTTGCAATGCACGCACCCAAAACTGGTGCAGATTTCTCAACATTTCAAACAAGTTCCATTTTAACCCTGTATCTACCTTACCTGATCTCTGGCTTCTCTCCGTTTCTGTGCGAATGGCTACAGGTCGATCCGCCAGTTGAGCTCTTAACTAGGCCTCAGCTGGGTCCTCCTTCTCCTCCTCCTCCCCAGATCTGCGCGGATGGCTACAGGTCGGTCCGCCAGTTGAGCTCTTAACTAGGCCTCGGCTGGGTCCTCCTTCTCCTCCTCCTCCCCAGATCTGCGCGGATGGCTACAGGTCGGTCCGCCAGTTGAGCTTTTAACTAGGCCTCGGCTGGGTCCTCCTTCTCCTCCTCCTCCCCAGATCTGCGCGAATGGCTACAGGTCGATCCGCCAGTTGAGCTCTTAACTAGGCCTCAGCTGGGTCCTCCTTCTCCTCCTCCTCCCCAGATCTGCGCTGATGACCGGCTACAGGTCTCTCTGCTAGGCGAGCTCTTTCGGGTGTAAACTCCAGTAGCCTGGTCTCAGCTGCGTGCTTCTGCCGCTCTGATAGACAGCCGTGTGGCCACATCAACCCAGTCAGCCACGCCGCACTGTCAGTGAGCAGCTGCGCTCACCGGCCGGTCGGCAGTCAGGGAGCAGCTGTCAGGGAGCTGCTGTCAGGGAGCTGCTCCTGTCAGTGAGCAGCTGCGCTCACCGGCCGGTCGGCAGTCAGGGAGCAGCTGCAGGGAGCTGCTGTCAGGGAGCTGCTCCTGTCAGTGAGCAGCTGCGCTCACCGGCCGGTCGGCAGTCAGGGAGCAGCTGCAGGGAGCTGCTGTCAGGGAGCTGCTCCTGTCAGTGAGCAGCTGCGCTCACCGGCCGGTCGGCAGTCAGGGAGCAGCTGCAGGGAGCTGCTGTCAGGGAGCTGCTCCTGTCAGTGAGCAGCTGCGCTCACCGGCCGGTCGGCAGTCAGGGAGCAGCTGCAGGGAGCTGCTGTCAGGGAGCTGCTCCTGTCAGTGAGCAGCTGCGCTCACCGGCCGGTCGGCAGTCAGGGAGCAGCTGCAGGGAGCTGCTGTCAGGAAGCTGCTCCTGTCAGTGAGCAGCTGCGCTCACCGGCCGGTCGGCAGTCAGGGAGCAGCTGCAGGGAGCTGCTGTCAGGGAGCTGCTCCTGTCAGTGAGCAGCTGCGCTCACCGGCCGGTCGGCAGTCAGGGAGCAGCTGCAGGGAGCTGCTGTCAGGGAGCTGCTCCTGTCAGTGAGCAGCTGCGCTCACCGGCCGGTCGGCAGTCAGGGAGCAGCTGCAGGGAGCTGCTGTCAGGGAGCTGCTCCTGTCAGTGAGCAGCTGCGCTCACCGGCCGGTCGGCAGTCAGGGAGCAGCTGCAGGGAGCTGCTGTCAGGGAGCTGCTCCTGTCAGTGAGCAGCTGCGCTCACCGGCCGGTCGGCAGTCAGGGAGCAGCTGCAGGGAGCTGCTCCTGTCAGGGAGCTGCTCCTGTCAGGGAGCAGCTGCAGGAAGCTGCTCCTGTCAGTGAGCTGCTGTCAGGGAGCTGCTGTCAGGGAGCTGCTCCTGTCAGGGAGCAGCTGCGCTCACCGGCCGGTCGGCAGTCAGGGAGCAGCTGCAGGGAGCTGCTGTCAGAGAGCTGCTCCTGTCAGTGAGCAGCTACGCTCACCGGCCGTTCGGCAGTCAGGGAGCAGCTGCAGGGAGCTGCTGTCAGGGAGCTGCTCCTGTCAGTGAGCAGCTGCGCTCACCGGCCGGTCGGCAGTCAGGGAATAGCTGCAGGGAGCTGCTGTCAGGGAGCTGCTCCTGTCAGTGAGCAGCTGCGCTCACCGGCCGGGCGGCAGTCAAGGAGCAGCTGCAGGGAGCTGCTCCTGTCAGGGAGCTGCTCCTGTCAGGGAGCAGCTGCAGGGAGCTGCTCCTGTCAGTGAGCTGCTGTCAGGGAGCTGCTGTCAGGGAGCTGCTCCTGTCAGGGAGCAGCTGCGCTCACCGCCCGGTCGGCAGTAGTGCGTGTTAGAACACTCACCGCTGGTTCTCGGACAGCTGATCAACGCTGGTTCTCGGACAGCTGATCAACGCTGGTTCTCGGACAGCTGATCAACGCTGGTTCTCGGACAGGTGATCAACGCTGGTTCTCGGACAGCTGATCAACGCTGGTTCTCGGACAGCTGATCAACGCTGGTTCTCAGACAGCTGATCAACGCTGGTTCACGGACAGCTGATCAACGCTGGTTCTCGGACAGCTGATCAACGCTGGTTCTCGGACAGCTGATCAACGCTGGTTCTCGGACAGCTGATCAACGCTGGTTCTCGGACAGCTGATCACCGCTGGTTCTCGGACAGCTGATCAACGCTGGTTCTCGGACAGCTGATCAACGCTGGTTCTCGGACAGCTGATCAACGCTGGTTCTCGGACAGCTGATCAACGCTGGTTCTCAGACAGCTGATCAACGCTGGTTCTCGGACAGCTGATCACCGCTGGTTCTCGGACAGCTGATCAACGCTGGTTCTCAGACAGCTGATCAACGCTGGTTCTCGGACAGCTGATCAACGCTGGTTCTCGGACAGCTGATCAACGCTGGTTCTCGGACAGCTGATCAACGCTGGTTCTCGGACAGCTGATCAACGCTGGTTCTCGGACAGCTGATCACCGCTGGTTCTCGGACAGCTGATCAACGCTGGTTCTCAGACAGCTGATCAACGCTGGTTCTCGGACAGCTGATCAACGCTGGTTCTCAGACAGCTGATCAACGCTGGTTCTCGGACAGCTGATCAACGCTGGTTCTCGGACAGCTGATCAACGCTGGTTCTCGGACAGCTGATCAACGCTGGTTCTCGGACAGCTGATCAACGCTGGTTCTCAGACAGCTGATCATCGCTGGTTCTCGGACAGCTGATCAACGCTGGTTCTCGGACAGCTGATCAACGCTGGTTCTCGGACAGCTGCTCACTGCTGGTTCTCGGACAGCTGATCAACGCTGGTTCTCAGACAGCTGATCAACGCTGGTTCTCGGACAGCTGATCACCGCTGGTTCTCGGACAGCTGATCAACGCTGGTTCTCAGACAGCTGATCAACGCTGGTTCTCGGACAGCTGATCAACGCTGGTTCTCAGACAGCTGATCAACGCTGGTTCTCGGACAGCTGATCAACGCTGGTTCTCGGACAGCTGATCAACGCTGGTTCTCGGACAGCTGATCAACGCTGGTTCTCAGACAGCTGATCAACGCTGGTTCTCGGACAGCTGATCACCGCTGGTTCTCGGACAGCTGATCAACGCTGGTTCTCAGACAGCTGATCAACGCTGGTTCTCGGACAGCTGATCAACGCTGGTTCTCAGACAGCTGATCAACGCTGGTTCTCGGACAGCTGATCAACGCTGGTTCTCGGACAGCTGATCAACGCTGGTTCTCGGACAGCTGATCAACGCTGGTTCTCGGACAGCTGATCAACGCTGGTTCTCAGACAGCTGATCAACGCTGGTTCTCGGACAGCTGATCACCGCTGGTTCTCGGACAGCTGATCAACGTTGGTTCTCGGACAGCTGATCAACGCTGGTTCTCAGACAGCTGATCAACGCTGGTTCTCAGACGGCTGATCAACGCTGGTTCTCGGACATAGGAGCGGATCCAGCTGCTGCATCGAGGTCATGGGCCTTCAAAGCGGCGGAAATCGTCTGCCAATCGACACATTTGCTGACTCCAAAGCAAATTTCCCATTTTTTTTTTCAAGGGAGGTTTATTTACTCGGCTCTTCATGAACAAGCCAACAATATCCAATGGACTTTGGAAATCTGTCAGACTTTCCTGGTTTGAGCCTCCAACCAACTTTGTGGCCACTCTGCGTTCACCAGTGTTCTGACAGAACGTACAGCACTATCCAGACGCGTAAGTTAGAGTAGAGCACCGTGGTCGGCTCGCTGACGCCTCTTGATGCTGCCAGAATGTTAGAGAACAGCACCGTGGTCGGCTCGCTGACGCCTCTTGATGCTGCCAGAATGTTAGAGTACAGCACCGTGGTCGGCTCGCTGACGCCTCTTGATGCTGCCAGAATGTTAGAGTACCGTGGTCGGCTCGCTGACGCCTCTTGATGCTGCCAGAATGTTAGAGTACAGCACCGTGGTCGGCTCGCTGACGCCTCTTGATGCTGCCAGAATGTTAGAGTACAGCACCGTGGTCGTCTCGCTGAAGCCTCTCGATACTGCCAGAATGTTAGAGTACAGCACCGTGGTCGTCTCGCTGAAGCCTCTTGATGCTGCCAGAATGTTAGAGTAGAGCACCGTGGTCGGCTCGCTGACGCCTCTTGATGCTGCCAGAATGTTAGAGAACCGTGGTCGGCTCGCTGACGCCTCTTGATGCTGCCAGAATGTTAGAGAACCGTGGTCGGCTCGCTGACGCCTCTTGATGCTGCCAGAATGTTAGAGAACAGCACCGTGGTCGGCTCGCTGACGCCTCTTGATGCTGCCAGAATGTTAGAGTAGAGCACCGTGGTCGGCTCGCTGACGCCTCTTGATGCTGCCAGAATGTTAGAGAACCGTGGTCGGCTCGCTGACGCCTCTTGATGCTGCCAGAATGTTAGAGTACAGCACCGTGGTCGTCTCGCTGAAGCCTCTCGATACTGCCAGAATGTTAGAGTACAGCACCGTGGTCGTCTCGCTGAAGCCTCTTGATGCTGCCAGAATGTTAGAGTAGAGCACCGTGGTCGGCTCGCTGACGCCTCTTGATGCTGCCAGAATGTTAGAGTAGAGCACCGTGGTCGTCTCGCTGACGCCTCTTGATGCTGCCAGAATGTTAGAGAACAGCACCGTGGTCGGCTCGCTGACGCCTCTTGATGCTGCCAGAATGTTAGAGCACAGCACCGTGGTCGGCTCGCTGACGCCTCTTGATGCTGCCAGAATGTTAGAGTACAGCACCGTGGTCGGCTCGCTGACGCCTCTTGATGCTGCCAGAATGTTAGAGTACCGTGGTCGGCTCGCTGGCGCCTCTTGATGCTGCCAGAATGTTAGAGTACAGCACCGTGGTCAGCTCGCTGACGCCTCTTGATGCTGCCAGAATGTTAGAGTACAGCACCGTGGTCGGCTCGCTGACGCCTCTTGATGCTGCCAGAATGTTAGAGTAGAGCACCGTGGTCGTCTCGCTGACGCCTCTTGATGCTGCCAGAATGTTAGAGCACAGCACCGTGGTCGGCTCGCTGACGCCTCTTGATGCTGCCAGAATGTTAGAGCACAGCACCGTGGTCGGCTCGCTGACGCCTCTTGATGCTGCCAGAATGTTAGAGTACCGCACCGTGGTCGGCTCGCTGACGCCTCTTGATGCTGCCAGAATGTTAGAGTACCGTACCGTGGTCGGCTCGCTGACGCCTCTTGATGCTGCCAGAATGTTAGAGTACAGCACCGTGGTCGGCTCGCTGACGCCTCTTGATGCTGCCAGAATGTTAGAGTACAGCACCGTGGTCGGCTCGCTGACGCCTCTTGATGCTGCCAGAATGTTAGAGAACCGTGGTCGGCTCGCTGACGCCTCTTGATGCTGCCAGAATGTTAGAGTACAGCACCGTGGTCGGCTCGCTGACGCCTCTTGATGCTGCCAGAATGTTAGAGAACCGTGGTCGGCTCGCTGACGCCTCTTGATGCTGCCAGAATGTTAGAGTACAGCACCGTGGTCGGCTCGCTGACGCCTCTTGATGCTGCCAGAATGTTAGAGAACCGTGGTCGGCTCGCTGACGCCTCTTGATGCTGCCAGAATGTTAGAGTACAGCACCGTGGTCGGCTCGCTGACGCCTCTTGATGCTGCCAGAATGTTAGAGAACCGTGGTCGGCTCGCTGACGCCTCTTGATGCTGCCAGAATGTTAGAGTACAGCACCGTGGTCGGCTCGCTGACGCCTCTTGATGCTGCCAGAATGTTAGAGAACCGTGGTCGGCTCGCTGACGCCTCTTGATGCTGCCAGAATGTTAGAGTACAGCACCGTGGTCGGCTCGCTGACGCCTCTTGATGCTGCCAGAATGTTAGAGAACCGTGGTCGGCTCGCTGACGCCTCTTGATGCTGCCAGAATGTTAGAGTACAGCACCGTGGTCGGCTCGCTGACGCCTCTTGATGCTGCCAGAATGTTAGAGTACAGCACCGTGGTCGGCTCGCTGACGCCTCTTGATGCCGCCAGAATGTTAGAGTACAGCACCGTGGTCGGCTCGCTGACGCCTCTTGATGCTGCCAGAATGTTAGAGTACAGCACCGTGGTCGGCTCGCTGACGCCTCTTGATGCTGCCAGAATGTTAGAGTACAGCACCGTGGTCGGCTCGCTGACGCCTCTTGATGCTGCCAGAATGTTAGAGTACAGCACCGTGGTCGGCTCGCTGACGCCTCTTGATGCTGCCAGAATGTTAGAGTACAGCACCGTGGTCGGCTCGCTGACGCCTCTTGATGCTGCCAGAATGTTAGAGTACAGCACCGTGGTCGGCTCGCTGACGCCTCTTGATGCTGCCAGAATGTTAGAGTAGAGCACCGTGGTCGGCTCGCTGACGCCTCTTGATGCTGCCAGAATGTTAGAGTACAGCACCGTGGTCGGCTCGCTGACGCCTCTTGATGCTGCCAGAATGTTAGAGTACAGCACCGTGGTCGGCTCGCTGACGCCTCTCGATACTGCCAGAATGTTAGAGCACCGTGGTCGTCTCGCTGACGCCTCTTGATGCTGCCAGAATGTTAGAGTACAGCACCGTGGTCGTCTCGCTGACGCCTCTTGATGCTGCCAGAATGTTAGAGTACAGCACCGTGGTCGGCTCGCTGACGCCTCTTGATGCTGCCAGAATGTTAGAGTACAGCACCGTGGTCGGCTCGCTGACGCCTCTTGATGCTGCCAGAATGTTAGAGTACAGCACCGTGGTCGGCTCGCTGACGCCTCTTGATGCTGCCAGAATGTTAGAGTACAGCACCGTGGTCGGCTCGCTGACGCCTCTTGATGCTGCCAGAATGTTAGAGTACAGCACCGTGGTCGGCTCGCTGACGCCTCTTGATGCTGCCAGAATGTTAGAGTAGAGCACCGTGGTCGGCTCGCTGACGCCTCTTGATGCTGCCAGAATGTTAGAGTACAGCACCGTGGTCGGCTCGCTGACGCCTCTTGATGCTGCCAGAATGTTAGAGTACAGCACCGTGGTCGGCTCGCTGACGCCTCTTGATGCTGCCAGAATGTTAGAGTACCGTGGTCGGCTCGCTGACGCCTCTTGATGCTGCCAGAATGTTAGAGTACCGCACCGTGGTCGGCTCGCTGACGCCTCTTGATGCTGCCAGAATGTTAGAGTACCGCACCGTGGTCGGCTCGCTGACGCCTCTTGATGCTGCCAGAATGTTAGAGTACCGTGGTCGGCTCGCTGACGCCTCTTGGTGCTGCCAGAATGTTAGAGTACCGTGGTCGGCTCGCTGACGCCTCTTGATGCTGCCAGAATGTTAGAGTACAGCACCGTGGTCGGCTCGCTGACGCCTCTTGATGCTGCCAGAATGTTAGAGTACAGCACCGTGGTCGGCTCGCTGACGCCTCTTGATGCTGCCAGAATGTTAGAGTACAGCACCGTGGTCGGCTCGCTGACGCCTCTTGATGCTGCCAGAATGTTAGAGAACCGTGGTCGGCTCGCTGACGCCTCTTGATGCTGCCAGAATGTTAGAGTACCGTGGTCGGCTCGCTGACGCCTCTTGATGCTGCCAGAATGTTAGAGTACCGTGGTCGGCTCGCTGACGCCTCTTGATGCTGCCAGAATGTTAGAGTACCGCACCGTGGTCGGCTCGCTGACGCCTCTTGATGCTGCCAGAATGTTAGAGAACCGTGGTCGGCTCGCTGACGCCTCTTGATGCTGCCAGAATGTTAGAGTACAGCACCGTGGTCGGCTCGCTGACGCCTCTTGATGCTGCCAGAATGTTAGAGTACAGCACCGTGGTCGGCTCGCTGACGCCTCTTGATGCTGCCAGAATGTTAGAGTACAGCACCGTGGTCGGCTCGCTGACGCCTCTTGATGCTGCCAGAATGTTAGAGTACAGCACCGTGGTCGGCTCGCTGACGCCTCTTGATGCTGCCAGAATGTTAGAGTAGAGCACCGTGGTCGGCTCGCTGACGCCTCTTGATGCTGCCAGAATGTTAGAGCACCGTGGTCGGCTCGCTGACGCCTCTTGATGCTGCCAGAATGTTAGAGAACAGCACCGTGGTCGGCTCGCTGACGCCTCTTGATGCTGCCAGAATGTTAGAGTACAGCACCGTGGTCGGCTCGCTGACGCCTCTTGATGCTGCCAGAATGTTAGAGTACAGCACCGTGGTCGTCTCGCTGACGCCTCTTGATGCTGCCAGAATGTTAGAGTACAGCACCGTGGTCGGCTCGCTGACGCCTCTTGATGCTGCCAGAATGTTAGAGAACAGCACCGTGGTCAGCTCGCTGACGCCTCTTGATGCTGCCAGAATGTTAGAGTAGAGCACCGTGGTCGGCTTGCTGACGCCTCTTGATGCTGCCAGAATGTTAGAGCACAGCACCGTGGTCGGCTCGCTGACGCCTCTTGATGCTGCCAGAATGTTAGAGTACAGCACCGTGGTCGGCTCGCTGACGCCTCTTGATGCTGCCAGAATGTTAGAGTAGAGCACCGTGGTCGGCTCGCTGACGCCTCTTGATGCTGCCAGAATGTTAGAGCACCGTGGTCGGCTCGCTGACGCCTCTTGATGCTGCCAGAATGTTAGAGAACAGCACCGTGGTCGGCTCGCTGACGCCTCTTGATGCTGCCAGAATGTTAGAGTACCGCACCGTGGTCGGCTCGCTGACGCCTCTTGATGCTGCCAGAATGTTAGAGTACAGCACCGTGGTCGTCTCGCTGACGCCTCTTGATGCTGCCAGAATGTTAGAGTACAGCACCGTGGTCGGCTCGCTGACGCCTCTTGATGCTGCCAGAATGTTAGAGAACAGCACCGTGGTCGGCTCGCTGACGCCTCTTGATGCTGCCAGAATGTTAGAGTACAGCACCGTGGTCGGCTCGCTGACGCCTCTTGATGCTGCCAGAATGTTAGAGTACAGCACCGTGGTCGTCTCGCTGACGCCTCTTGATGCTGCCAGAATGTTAGAGAACAGCACCGTGGTCGGCTCGCTGACGCCTCTTGATGCTGCCAGAATGTTAGAGTACAGCACCGTGGTCGGCTCGCTGACGCCTCTCGATGCTGCCAGAATGTTAGAGCACCGTGGTCGGCTCGCTGACGCCTCTTGATACTGCCAGAATGTTAGAGTACAGCACCGTGGTCGGCTCGCTGACGCCTCTCGATACTGCCAGAATGTTAGAGTACAGCACCGTGGTCGGCTCGCTGACGCCTCTTGATGCTGCCAGAATGTTAGAGAACTGTGGTCGGCTCGCTGACGCCTCTTGATGCTGCCAGAATGTTAGAGTACAGCACCGTGGTCGGCTCGCTGACGCCTCTTGATGCTGCCAGAATGTTAGAGTACCGCACCGTGGTCGGCTCGCTGACGCCTCTTGATGCTGCCAGAATGTTAGAGAACAGCACCGTGGTCGGCTCGCTGACGCCTCTTGATGCTGCCAGAATGTTAGAGAACCGTGGTCGGCTCGCTGACGCCTCTTGATGCTGCCAGAATGTTAGAGTACCGCACCGTGGTCGGCTCGCTGACGCCTCTTGATGCTGCCAGAATGTTAGAGTACCGTGGTCGGCTCGCTGACGCCTCTTGATGCTGCCAGAATGTTAGAGTACCGTGGTCGGCTCGCTGACGCCTCTTGATGCTACCAGAATGTTAGAGAACAGCACCGTGGTCGGCTCGCTGACGCCTCTTGATGCTGCCAGAATGTTAGAGTAGAGCACCGTGGTCGGCTCGCTGACGCCTCTTGATGCTGCCAGAATGTTAGAGTACCGCACCGTGGTCGGCTCGCTGACGCCTCTTGATGCTGCCAGAATGTTAGAGTACAGCACCGTGGTCGTCTCGCTGACGCCTCTTGATGCTGCCAGAATGTTAGAGTACAGCACCGTGGTCGGCTCGCTGACGCCTCTTGATGCTGCCAGAATGTTAGAGAACAGCACCGTGGTCAGCTCGCTGACGCCTCTTGATGCTGCCAGAATGTTAGAGTAGAGCACCGTGGTCGGCTCGCTGACGCCTCTTGATGCTGCCAGAATGTTAGAGTACAGCACCGTGGTCGGCTCGCTGACGCCTCTTGATGCTGCCAGAATGTTAAAGTACAGCACCGTGGTCGTCTCGCTGACACCTCTTGATGCTGCCAGAATGTTAGAGAACAGCACCGTGGTCGGCTCGCTGACGCCTCTTGATGCTGCCAGAATGTTAGAGTACAGCACCGTGGTCGGCTCGCTGACGCCTCTCGATACTGCCAGAATGTTAGAGTACAGCACCGTGGTCGGCTCGCTGACGCCTCTCGATACTGCCAGAATGTTAGAGTACAGCACCGTGGTCGGCTCGCTGACGCCTCTCGATACTGCCAGAATGTTAGAGTACAGCACCGTGGTCGGCTCGCTGACGCCTCTTGATGCTGCCAGAATGTTAGAGAACCGTGGTCGGCTCGCTGACGCCTCTTGATGCTGCCAGAATGTTAGAGTACAGCACCGTGGTCGGCTCGCTGACGCCTCTTGATGCTGCCAGAATGTTAGAGTAGAGCACCGTGGTCGGCTCGCTGACGCCTCTTGATGCTGCCAGAATGTTAGAGTACAGCACCGTGGTCGGCTCGCTGACGCCTCTTGATGCTGCCAGAATGTTAGAGTACAGCACCGTGGTCGGCTCGCTGACGCCTCTTGATGCTGCCAGAATGTTAGAGTAGAGCACCGTGGTCGTCTCGCTGACGCCTCTTGATGCTGCCAGAATGTTAGAGTACAGCACCGTGGTCGGCTCGCTGACGCCTCTTGATGCTGCCAGAATGTTAGAGTACAGCACCGTGGTCGGCTCGCTGACGCCTCTTGATGCTGCCAGAATGTTAGAGTACAGCACCGTGGTCGTCTCGCTGACGCCTCTTGATGCTGCCAGAATGTTAGAGTACCGTGGTCGACTCGCTGACGCCTCTTGATGCTGCCAGAATGTTAGAGTACAGCACCGTGGTCGGCTCGCTGACGCCTCTTGATGCTGCCAGAATGTTAGAGTACAGCACCGTGGTCGGCTCGCTGACGCCTCTTGATGCTGCCAGAATGTTAGAGTACAGCACCGTGGTCGGCTCGCTGACGCCTCTTGATGCTGCCAGAATGTTAGAGAACCGTGGTCAGCTCGCTGACGCCTCTTGATACTGCCAGAATGTTAGAGTACAGCACCGTGGTCGGCTCGCTGACGCCTCTTGATGCTGCCAGAATGTTAGAGCACCGTGGTCGTCTCGCTGACGCTTCTTGATGCTGCCAGAATGTTAGAGTACAGCACCGTGGTCGGCTCGCTGACGCCTCTTGATGCTGCCAGAATGTTAGAGCACCGTGGTCGGCTCGCTGACGCCTCTTGATGCTGCCAGAATGTTAGAGAACAGTACCGTGGTCGTCTCGCTGACGCCTCTTGATGCTGCCAGAATGTTAGAGTACCGTGGTCGGCTCGCTGACGCCTCTTGATGCTGCCAGAATGTTAGAGTACAGCACCGTGGTCGGCTCGCTGACGCCTCTTGATGCTGCCAGAATGTTAGAGTACCGTGGTCGGCTCGCTGACGCCTCTTGATGCTGCCAGAATGTTAGAGCACCGTGGTCGGCTCGCTGACGCCTCTTGATGCTGCCAGAATGTTAGAGAACAGTACCGTGGTCGTCTCGCTGACGCCTCTTGATGCTGCCAGAATGTTAGAGTAGAGCACCGTGGTCGGCTCGCTGACGCCTCTTGATGCTGCCAGAATGTTAGAGTACCGTGGTCGGCTCGCTGACGCCTCTTGATGCTGCCAGAATGTTAGAGTACAGCACCGTGGTCGGCTCGCTGACGCCTCTTGATGCTGCCAGAATGTTAGAGTACAGCACCGTGGTCGGCTCGCTGACGCCTCTTGATGCTGCCAGAATGTTAGAGTACAGCACCGTGGTCGGCTCGCTGACGCCTCTTGATGCTGCCAGAATGTTAGAGTACAGCACCGTGGTCGGCTCGCTGACGCCTCTTGATGCTGCCAGAATGTTAGAGTACAGCACCGTGGTCGGCTCGCTGACGCCTCTTGATGCCGCCAGAATGTTAGAGTACCGCACCGTGGTCGGCTCGCTGACGCCTCTTGATGCCTCTTGATGCTCGCTGACGCCTCTTGATACTTTCCAAACAGATCGATACGGCTTGATTCTTCACATCGGGGATGAATCGATCAGTGAGTCCTTTCAGGCCTGAAACAGCCAGAGTTGGTCACATCAACGTGTAAGCTTCAGAGCCATATGCTATATGTGCAGCTAGCTGGTAACCGCAGCTTTGTGCGTTGTCTTCTAACGGAAATTATTAACAGCGACGCTCTTGCCTAGTTATGTACTGATTATTTATACGTTGGAATGTTTTTTCTTCTTCAAATTTCATAAAGATAGATGTATACTCTGAATATGGTTTGGTGTGTGCCGTATCCAATTATTTAATGAATGGCTTTGTGGCTCACGTTTCAATAGCAATTAAATTCACAACCCAACTCATTGAAAAAATCCTTTGTTCTTTTCGCTGGTTCCTTCTCAGAAGAAAGAAGCGCCATTACATATCTCAGAAATGATTCCAGCCTCAAATATTTCAGGTTTGTGCTCTGCCGACCACATCATAAGCCAAGCACCGAAGACATCGTCATAAAGCTGTCCCTGGAATACAGTGGAAAGTTATCAGTGAGTTTTGTTCAACTGCAGTTGAATGTTCGTCAAGCTTCAAACAAATATGGCTTGTCACAAACAAAAATAATTATGAATACATAAATTGTCTGCTAAACAGATGAAATGAAACCTTGAAACCTGAACAGATAATAGATGAAACCTTCCTTGCAACCATTCTTCTCACTCGTTAGCTTTTTATGTTTAAACGGATGTATGCTTAAACAGAACATAGAAGCAGGGAACTAGAACACACCTTTGGTTTTTATTCCAAGGTATACCGAAGATATATAACATGCATCACGTTAGCCATACTGAAAGGCCGTCGGCGTCTTTTTTCCTTCCGCACCCTTCAGATCCAATCGCGTTTATTTAACACATTTCGTTAGTAAAAATATTTGACCTGCCTTTCTACCCCAGTTACCCCGGGCGCGATTGGAATTTTGATGCCGTCAATTGTGTTTTCGTTAGCAATGGTCTACGGTTCTTCGGGAATCCTTGGATTGATCCGGTATTTTTTCTAGTCGTTCGTTAGCTGATTGTGATGGTCATTTGGCCCGCGTAAATTCGTGACTGGAATATCAATGGCGCTAACAACCTGCCTTCGGGACAGATAACTGCCGTAAAATACTGAGCCGAGGGTGGAGTCACCGCCGTCCTTTAAAACGGCGCACAATTAGGCGCGCCGCGCGCGGGACACGAAATGAAGTCACTGCCGGCGAGTCAGTGAGGTAAAATGTGGAGCCGAGCTGGGGCAGCAGCGAGAGACGGCCTCTGGAACGAAACAATGTGGCTTTTGTTAAGTTGAAATGTATCATACGCCTTTGTTTCCTTTTCTGATAGAAATTCGACCGATAATTAAATGCATGAAACGCATGAAATGCATGAAATGCATGAAATGCATGAAATGCATGAAATGCATGAAATGCATGAAATGCATGAAATGCATGAAATGCATGAAATGCATGAAATGCATGAAATGCATGAAATGCATGAAATGTATGAAATGCATGAAGTGGTGCATGAAGTGGTGCATGAAGTGGTGCAACGCATGCAACACATGCAACGCATGCAACGCATGCAACGCATGCAACGCATGCAACGCATGCAACGCATGCAACGCAACGAATGAAATATAAAGAGCAAATGCATTCAAAATACCATTGTCACACGGTTTGAAACAATTTCAACGGGCTACCTTTAAAATGTATTCCTGTCGTTCAGCCAGATGACTTATCAAAATAAAGCTGAAATTGCATGAAGCTCATCACAAGAGCTGCAAAAGCTACCTAAAAGTTAATCCTTGCCAAATAATCCAGTATTTGTGCTGGAGGCTTGTTAGATAAGCTGCATACGGCTACAAGTGAGCAGCTCCTTCGTTATGTATAGATAAATCGAATGGTGTCTCGGAATGCATCACAAAAGCTTCTTGTGATCCTATTTCCGCGTCATACGACACATCACACAAAACTAACAGAACCAACACGATCCCTACAACTAGCAAATACATTTTTGATACACAAACGGCGCCTTCTTCCACAACCGGCGACGCTTCACAAGTGCCACAACCTCCCTACTCTAACGACCACTTTCATCCGGGTATTCGTGGTCGCTTGTCCCAGACGCGGCTCGGTGGGCATTGTCCGAGGAACGGCGTCCTTACCCCTCCCTGGGGACGTCCATCGCCACACAGATCGCCGCTCCGGCGGGCAGCGGGCTTCATATCCTGCATAAACTTTCATCTACATGCAGATACGGACATGAAACATTCAGTCGCCCCGGACGGATTGTTCTGCGAACACCGCCACTGCGGTGATTGCGGTTGCGGTGAGGAGGGGGGGGGGGGGGGGAGAACGCTGATGCTGGTTTGATGGTGAGCGGTCGGCGGCCGCCTCCGCCCCGCCCTCGCCCCCGCCCCCGCCCCCGCCCCGCCCCTGCTTCTGGTCCCGCAGTGACTGGTGTTTTGATGTTACTGATGCTGTTCGTGCTGTGCCTCCCTTCCTTTTTCTTGGATATGCTTGGATACTGCTTCTCCCTTCCTTTTTCTTCTATGTTTGCATATTAATACCATGAAGCAGAAATGCATTTTTTAGTCTACAAATAAGCAGTATGTGGCTATGGGAACCAACAGTAATATGTATGGTTTTATAAAGCGTCTTAGGTATTGAGTACTTGTGTGGGTTTGGTGGCCTGGGGTTTGCTTAACTTCGTGTCAAACAATGCTTTAAGCAAGTACCTGAAATTGTATATTTGTTCACGACTTATCGCCCACTGTGTGTAATATCCATAACAAACTCTTCACTGAACGTACCATAATAGCCGTTTTCACGAAGGATTTTGCGTTTGGGGCGTTTGGGGCGTTTGGGGCGATTGGGGCGATTGGGGCGATTGGGGCGATTGGGGCGTTTTGGGTAAATGGGTCAATAACTCGTAAGAACCCGGCTTTTCCCGGTGATTTTTGATATCAAGCGCAACTTTATGAATTAATTCATTTTTCTGGAAATTCCATTTTAATGATAACACCATAGTTTACTTAAAATTAACAATTTCATCTTAAACTAGCTCTGGTGATGCCAGATGGCTATGGTGGTTTGGGGCGTTTGGTGAGACTCCATCTTGCTCGAATCACGGATGTACGGGGTTCGGGAAATGGTCATATTTTGCAACGACATGATTTTCAGGAACAATAGCTTATTTCAATGAGAACTAGATGAATTAGTCCATTCATATTTTCAGTCATATTCCTTTTTGATAGCAAGGATTAATGATAATTAGCGATTTCGTTTTGATCATTTGTTGTAAGATGACGAGAATGCTGGCTCCGGCTCTGCGCTGGCTCCGCGCAGGCGCCGCCGCCCGGTAACCATGGCGACCAGGTGACTCCGGTGCCAGCCAGCCCGTTACCATGGCGACGAGCCAGCCGGTCGCCTGACGTCACGTTGCGCATGTGCAGAGCCTTGGTCTGCGCCCAGCTATGCCGTCTGTTCGATCTAGAGCCGCCATTTTTGAGTTTTCAGTACCAGTGGCTGCAGAAAGCCCGCATGTTTCATGGGTTTATAAGTGCTTTTTCTGAGGTTCTTTCAGATTTTTATGAGGTTCATCAATTAATCAATTGATCAAATCATTTGGTGTGATTCGTTGCTTAAATAAATGAGTAAGGATTGTTCCGGTTTTCAGAAACCAACGAAGTTTCCGCTTTAAATTGGACGATCTCAGCGGGACGGAGCGACGATGAATTAAGGTCTGTCTATGCTTTTTACATTTGATTACATTTTTAATCATAATATTATATTTCTTTGTCATTAATATCTTCAATTTTGCCCTAACTAACTGTCAATTGCGTATTTTATTTAATCAAAGCTAGTATACTATTATAGTTGTAGTTTTTTTTAGGGCGTTTGCGGTATGTTTTGTAGAATGAACTAACACAACACAAAATTGCCAGATTTGCTCCTGAATTTGAATATTCAAAGCGAACTAATGGAAAATATTGCATTGTAAGAGCATATACTTATTCATGAATTCATAAAATTGTGATTGATACCAAAAATATCCGGGAAAAGCCTTGTTCTTACGAGCTATAGACCCAATCGCCCCAAACGCCCCAAACGTAAAATCCTTCGTGAAAACGGCTAATAGCCGTTTTCACGAAGGATTTTGCGTTTTGGGCAATTGGGGCGTTTTGGGCGTTTGGGGCAATTGGGGCGATTGGGGCGTTTGGGGTAAATGGGTTTATAGCTTGTATGAACATTGCCTTTCCCGGTGGTTTTTGGTATCAATCACACATTTATGAATTAATGTATAAGTATATGCTCTTACAATGCAATATTTACCGTTAGTTTGCTTTGAATATTGAAATTCATGAACAAATCTGGCAATTTTGGGTTGTGTTAGTTCCTTTTACAAAACATACCGCAAGCGACCTAAAAAGAGGCTAAAAGTATACAAGTATATTAGCTTTGATTAAATAAAATACGCAATTGACAGTTAGTTAGGGCAAAATTGAAGATATTAATGACAAATAAATATAATATTATGATGAAAAATGCAGTCAAAGTCAAAAGCATAGACATACCTTAATTCAACGTCGCTCCGTCCCGCTGAGATCGTCCAATTTAGAGCGGTAACTTCGTTAGTTTCCGAAAACCGGAACAATCCTTACACATTTCGAATCACCCCAAATGGTTTTGATTTGATTAATTGATTAATTGATGAATCTCACAAAAAGCTGAAAAGACCTCAGAAAAAGCACTTATAAACCCGTGAAACATGCAGGCTTTCTGCAGCCACTGGTACTGAAAACTCAAAAATGGCTGCTCTAGATCGAACGGACGCCATTGCTGGGCGCAGACCAAGGCTCTGCGCATGCGCAACGTGACGTCAGGCGACCGGCCGGCTGGTCGCCATGGTGACCAGCCTGCCGGTGCCGAAGCCACGTGTGCAACGTGACGTCAGGCGACCGGCCGTCCCGTCGCCATGGTGACCGGGCGGCGGCGCCCGCGCAGAGCCAGCGCAGAGCCGGAGCCAGCATTCCAGTCATCTTACAACAAATGATCAAAACGAAATCGTTAATTATCATTAATCCTTGATTTCAAAAGTGAATATGACTGCAAATATGAATGGACTAATTCATCTAGTTTTCATTGAAATAAGCTATTATTCCTAAAAACCATGTCGTTGCAAAATATGACCATTTCCCGAACCAGCCACTTCCAGGATTCGAACAAGATGGCTTCGCACAAACACCCCAGCCGTCTGGCAACACCAGATCTAGTTTAAGATGAAATTATTTATTTTAAGTAAACTATGGTGCTATCATTAAAATGGAATTTACAGAAAAATGCATTCATTCATAAAGTTACGATTGATACCAAAAATCAACCGGAAAAGCCGTGTTCTTACGAGCTATAGACCCATTTAGCCCAAACGCCCCAATCGCCCCAATCGCCCCAACCGCAAAATCCTTCGTAAAACGGCTATTGCTTAACTCTTTTGCATTACTCGATTCTCGAGGTTCGTGAATAAGATGAAGAAAATTGTCAGTGTTCCACCATGCACTAACCAACACATTTGTGTCATCAGGGACTAACTCAAAGTCAACAGTCTGGTGAATGCTAGTTAGCGGTTTGGCTTAACTCAATATGTTCTAAGCGGGTGAACACTGAACATTCTATGAGCTTAACAATTTTTCCCCTTTTATTTGCAGTTTTATATCGCAGTCTGCTCCTCTGTCGACACAGAGTCCTCTGTCTCTGTCCTCTGTCCTCTGTCGCAGTCTGCTCCTCTGTCGACACAGAGTCCCCTGTCCTCTGTCCTCTGTCCTCTGTCCCCTGTCCTCTGTCCTCTGTCCTCTGTCGACACAGAGCCCTCTGTCTCTGTCCTCTGTCCTCTGTCGCAGTCTGCTCCTCTGTCGACACAGATTCCTCTGTCCTCTGTCCTCTGTCCTCTGTCGCAGTCTGCTCCTCTGTCGACACAGAGTCCTCTGTCCTCTGTCCTCTGTCCTCTGTCCTCTGTCCTCTGTCCTCTGTCCTCTGTCCTCTGTCCTCTGTCCTCTGTCCTCTGTCCTCTGTCCTCTGTCCTCTGTCCTCTGTCCTCTGTCCTCTGTCCTCTGTCCTCTGTCCTCTGTCCTCTGTCCTCTGTCCTCTGTCCTCTGTCCTCTGTCCTCTGTCCTCTGTCCTCTGTCCTCTGTCCTCTGTCCTCTGTCCTCTGTCCTCTGTCCTCTGTCCTCTGTCCTCTGTCCTCTGTCCTCTGTCCTCTGTCCTCTGTCCTCTGTCCTCTGTCCTCTGTCCTCTGTCCTCTGTCCTCTGTCCTCTGTCCTCTGTCCTCTGTCCTCTGTCCTCTGTCCTCTGTCCTCTGTCCTCTGTCGCAGTCTGCTCCTCTGTCGACACAGAGTCCTCTGTCCTCTGTCCTCTGTCCTCTGACCTCTGTCGCAGTCTGCTCCTCTGTCGACACAGAGTCCTCTGTCTCTGTCCTCTGTCCTCTGTCCTCTGTCCTCTGTCGCAGTCTGCTCCTCTGTCGACACAGAGTCCTCTGTCTCTGTCTCTGTCCTCTGTCCTCTGTCGCAGTCTGCTCCTCTGTCGACACAGAGTCCTCTGTCCTCTGTCCTCTGTCCTCTGTCCTCTGTCCTCTGTCCTCTGTCGCAGTCTGCTCCTCTGTCGACAAAGAGTCCTCTGTCTCTGTCCTCTGTCCTCTGTCGCAGTCTGCTCCTCTGTCGACACAGCCGCATACAATGTCGTGTCGTGCGCGGATGATCAAAAATGGCTACAATACGACTTGGATAAGCTGGCCGCGTGGGAGACCAAGTGGAACATGGAGTTCCACCCAAAGAAGTGCACACTTCTTCCCGTGACACGCAATAGTGAGACACTTGGAAGCAGGTATGTGCTGCATGGACATACCTTGGATAAGGTCAGCAATGCCAAGTACCTCGGAGTTACGATGAACACGAACCTAACCTGGACAAATCACATAGACAACATCTGCTCGAAGGCGAACAGAGCATTGGGATTCCTCAAGCGAAATTTGACGATTAGCTCAAGGAAAAACAAGGAAGTTGCGTATAAGACGTACGTTAGACCTGTTCTAGAGTATGCATGCACCGTTTGGGACCCATATACACAACAACGCATCAACAAAATAGAGTCAATTCAGCGCAGGGCCGCACGCTTTGTGTTTCGCAAATATCAAAGAAAGTGCAACGTCACCAGTATGCTTAGAGATCTTAAATGGACATCACTACAAGAACGGAGGAAGACGGCACGGTTGATCATGCTCTTCAAGATCATACGCAACATGGTTTTTGCATCAGACATCAAAAATAAACTTCAGATCCTATCGCAACGCCATAGGAGAAGTCATGACCAGCAATATCGAGTCCCCTTCGGCAGGACACAGTACTACCAGTTTTATTATCTCCCCCGCACGATACGGGAGTGGAATGACTTGCCGCAAGACATTGTCAAAACCAGCTCACTGAATGCATTTGTCGCAAAATTACGTAGTATTCACTAATTTCTGAACCTTCTACGGACACTCCAATTGACGTAATAATCGACATGACGATTGTGGCCAATAAATGGTCAATTAATGGTGTCTGTCGAGGAACAGAGGAAAACGAGCTATCAGTGTTGATCTCTCCTTGTCAGAGTAGCAGAGAGGGTCAGTTTGTACGACTACTTCCACCGTTCGTTCAACTATACCACGACACCGATGCCTAACTCAATAGAATTCTCATCAGGGTACGATATGACATGGTACGATATTGGAGAGATAACTATTTTTGGAGACTGGGGCGCTCTGAACCACCTGTGGGTCCTGCTAAGTTAAGCCACATATGATGAAGTACTAGGCTCCTGGCCGCGGAAGTTAGTCCTGATATTGGCGTCAAGGTTCGCCATTTCAGTGCGACGCTCCAATAAATGAAATAGTTAAGTATCCTTAATCGCATTCCAGCGCATCAACATTGTAAAAGTTTTGTCACCTGTTGAACGTAATTCGTATCAAGTGCTTTTCAGCGTGCAGAATAGTTATCAAATTCCACATAAATGTCGATTTACTCGTATACTTTTACGACCATTCAACAAACACAAGTATCGATTTACATTGATTAAGCTACTTATTGACATACGGCTGCAAAAGCTTATCATGTCCTCTTAAACACTCCATCGCCTACATTGGTATCGACTCTGATTCACCAATAATCGCGTTTTTGTCCACAGCGATGCACAGTGCACATGGATCACCACAACGCTTGACACAGAACCAAGACGTATCCACTCACTCTTCGCCACTAAATTCCATTACTCCTTCCAGTTCTGCAAACTTTTATCTCGTATCGCAGTTTGATTCCAGTCAGTTACCGTGTTTAAAGTTCGATGCGGCCGGCTCGGCTGTATATCGAGTGCACGCCTGTGCGACGACGGGGCGGGGCGGGGCCGCGGGGCGGCGGCAGAGGAAGAGACTGAGTTATGCTTGTTTGCCTCCTGGGCGGCTGGGTCGCCCTCCGTGGCCGGCGCCGCCAGGTAGGGCTGGCTTTCACGCCGCTGCTAATGAAGAGAGATTCGCCACGGGGCCGGCCGGGGCCGCGGCGTTCGCCGCCACTTTTACCGGATTTAGGAGGTGAATGCGCAGAATAAACGACAGCAGACTGATGGCATTGGCGCTTCGCGGAGGCCCGGTGCGAATGCTGAATTTCGAGAAGTTTGGGAGAAATGCAATAGAGGAGAGAGGACAAGGCGAAGAATGTTTGGTTTTATTGCTTTGGTAAGCGGTGGCTTTTTAGTTCTGCTGTGGAGATCATTCAGAAAAGCTTCAACGACTACGAAACATCCAACCTACTGTAACTACTCGATAGCTTTTCACCTAGTCCAAACCCTGCAATCTGTCAAACTATGCCTTTCGCTTTAGATATACAGATGACACAAATCATGCGATGACCTGGGCAATTGACACGCTTTTTCATGGAATTTTCGGTTCTATATTGGTTCGTGCGTTTTTTCTCGATCATTACACGATCTTGGGAATCCCTCAGACCTAAGTAACTAATCAATGGCAAACCAGCAGGATGCAAATTTGCGATATAAACGATATATTGCCTTACCTGCAGCATTGAAATGTCGACTCTCGTTGCTCCGATCCCGAGGTCACTAACTGCACGGGGTCTGGTGGGCTGAGGCCTGCATGCCTGCAGAGGGCGCCATCAGCTTCAGAGACGCGCCTGGCGTCAGGCAGGCCGATATCTGGCGGCCGGCTCATCTGTTCTGGGCGCCATATGATATCGATACTGTCGACCTCGCTCGGTGATATATGCTCCGTCCAGCTGCCGGCGACCGGCTCCGGCCGCCGTCCGCCGCCGGCCGCCGCCGGCCGCCGCCGCTCGCCGGCGAGGACGGCTGATTAAGGGTCTCGGATGGCTGGCAAATTATTCAGCAACAAGTCAGGCAGATCGCCGCTCGCCGCCCGGCGTCAGCTGTTTGTGAGTTGCCCGGCAGAGAACAAAGCAACAAGTTAAATAGAGGCACATTAGAGTGGTGGCGGCGCGACATCCGTGACATCGATCCGAGCGGCGCCATCCAAACAGCAGCGCCATCAGATCCGATCGGCGCCATCCAAACAGCGGCGCCATCAGATCCGAGTGGCGCCACCCAAACAGCGGCGCCATCAGATCCGAGCGGCGCCATCCAAACAGCAGCGCCATCAGATCCCAGCGGCGCCATCCAAACAGCGGCGCCATCAGATCCCAGCGGCGCCATCCAAACAACGGCGCCATCAGATCCGAGTGGCGCCATCCAAACAGCGGCGCCATCAGATCCGAGCGGCGCCATCCAAACAGCGGCGCCATCAGATCCCAGCGGCGCCATCAGATCCCAGCGGCGCCATCAGATCCGAGCGGCGCCATCCAAACAGCGGCGCCATCAGATCCCAGCGGCGCCATCAGATCCCAGCGGCGCCATCAGATCCGAGTGGCGCCATCCAAACAGCGGCGCCATCAGATCCGAGTGGCGCCATCCAAACAGCGGCGCCATCAGATCCGAGTGGCGCCATCCAAACAGCGGCGCCATCAGATCCCAGCGGCGCCATCCAAACAGCGGCGCCATCAGATCCCAGCGGCGCCATCAGATCTCAGCGGCGCCATCAGATCCGAGTGGCGCCATCCAAACAGCGGCGCCATCAGATCCGAGTGGCGCCATCCAAACAGCGGCGCCATCAGATCCGAGTGGCGCCATCCAAACAGCGGCGCCATCAGATCCGAGTGGCGCCATCCAAACAGCGGCGCCATCAGATCCCAGCGGTGCCATCCAAACAGCGGCGCCATCAGATCCGAGTGGCGCCATCCAAACAGCGGCGCCATCAGATCCGAGTGGCGCCATCCAAACAGCGGCGCCATCAGATCCGAGTGGCGCCATCCAAACAGCGGCGCCATCAGATCCGAGCGGCGCCATCCAAACAGCGGCGCCATCAGATCCCAGCGGCGCCATCAGATCCCAGCGGCGCCATCAGATCCGAGCGGCGCCATCCAAACACCGGCGCCATCAGATCCCAGCGGCGCCATCAGATCCCAGCGGCGCCATCAGATCCCAGCGGCGCCATCAGATCCGAGTGGCGCCATCCAAACAGCGGCGCCATCAGATCCCAGCGGCGCCATCCAAACAGCGGCGCCATCAGATCCGAGTGGCGCCATCCAAACAGCGGCGCCATCAGATCCCAGCGGCGCCATCCAAACAGCGGCGCCATCAGATCCCAGCGGCGCCATCAGATCTCAGCGGCGCCATCAGATCCGAGTGGCGCCATCCAAACAGCGGCGCCATCAGATCCCAGCGGCGCCATCCAAACAGCGGCGCCATCAGATCCGATCGGCGCCATCCAAACAGCGGCGCCATCAGATCCGAGTGGCGCCACCCAAACAGCGGCGCCATCAGATCCGAGCGGCGCCATCCCAACAGCAGCGCCATCAGATCCCAGCGGCGCCATCCAAACAGCGGCGCCATCAGATCCCAGCGGCGCCATCCAAACAACGGCGCCATCAGATCCGAGCGGCGCCATCCAAACACCGGCGCCATCAGATCCCAGCGGCGCCATCAGATCCCAGCGGCGCCATCAGATCCCAGCGGCGTCATCAGATCCGAGTGGCGCCATCCAAACAGCGGCGCCATCAGATCCCAGCGGCGCCATCCAAACAGCGGCGCCATCAGATCCGAGTGGCGCCATCCAAACAGCGGCGCCATCAGATCCCAGCGGCGCCATCCAAACAGCGGCGCCATCAGATCCCAGCGGCGCCATCAGATCTCAGCGGCGCCATCAGATCCGAGTGGCGCCATCCAAACAGCGGCGCCATCAGATCCCAGCGGCGCCATCCAAACAGCGGCGCCATCAGATCCGAGTGGCGCCATCCAAACAGCGGCGCCATCAGATCCGAGCAGCGCCATCCAAACAGCGGCGCCATCAGATCCCAGCGGCGCCATCCAAACAGTGGCGCCATCAGGTCCCAGCGGCGCCATCCAAACAGCGGCGCCATCAGATCCCAGCGGCGCCATCCAAACAGCGGCGCCATCAGATCCGAGTGGCGCCATCCAAACAGCGGCGCCATCAGATCCCAGCGGCGCCATCCAAACAGCGGCGCCATCAGATCCGAGTGGCGCCATCCAAACAGCGGCGCCATCAGATCCGAGTGGCGCCATCCAAACAGCGGCGCCATCAGATCCGAGTGGCGCCATCCAAACAGCGGCGCCATCAGATCCGAGCGGCGCCATCCAAACAGCGGCGCCATCAAATCCCAGCGGCGCCATCAGATCCCAGCGGCGCCATCAGATCCGAGCGGCGCCATCCAAACAGCGGCGCCATCAGATCCCAGCGGCGCCATCAGATCCCAGCGGCGCCATCAGATCCGAGTGGCGCCATCCAAACAGCGGCGCCATCAGATCCCAGCGGCGCCATCCAAACAGCGGCGCCATCAGATCCGAGTGGCGCCATCCAAACAGCGGCGCCATCAGATCCGAGTGGCGCCATCCAAACAGCGGCGCCATCAGATCCCAGCGGCGCCATCCAAACAGCGGCGCCATCAGATCCCAGCGGCGCCATCAGATCTCAGCGGCGCCATCAGATCCGAGTGGCGCCATCCAAACAGCGGCGCCATCAGATCCCAGCGGCGCCATCCAAACAGCGGCGCCATCAGATCCGAGTGGCGCCATCCAAACAGCGGCGCCATCAGATCCGAGCAGCGCCATCCAAACAGCGGCGCCATCAGATCCCAGCGGCTTCATCCAAACAGCGGCGCCATCAGATCCCAGCGGCGCCATCCAAACAGCGGCGCCATCAGATCCCAGCGGCGCCATCCAAACAGCGGCGCCATCAGATCCCAGCGGCGCCATCCAAACAGCGGCGCCATCAGATCCGAGTGGCGCCATCCAAACAGCGGCGCCATCAGATCCGAGTGGCGCCATCCAAACAGCGGCACCATTAGATCCGAGTGGCGCCATCCAAACAGCGGCGCCATCAGATCCGAGCGGCGCCATCCAAACAGCGGCGCCATCAGATCCCAGCGGCGCCATCAGATCTCAGCGGCGCCATCAGATCCGAGCGGCGCCATCCGAACAGCGGCGCCATCAGATCCCAGCGGCGCCATCAGATCCCAGCGGCGCCATCAGATCCGAGTGGCGCCATGCAAACAGCGGCGCCATCAGATCCCAGCGGCGCCATCCAAACAGCGGCGCCATCAGATCCGAGTGGCGCCATCCAAACAGCGGCGCCATCAGATCCCAGCGGCGCCATCCAAACAGCGGCGCCATCAGATCCCAGCGGCGCCATCAGATCTCAGCGGCGCCTTCAGAACCGAGTGGCGCCATCCAAACAGCGGCGCCATCATATCCCAGCGGCGCCATCCAAACAGCGGCGCCATCAGATCCGAGTGACGCCATCCAAACAGCGGCGCCATCAGATCCGAGCAGCGCCATCCAAACAGCGGCGCCATCAGATCCCAGCGGCGCCATCCAAACAGCGGCGCCATCAGATCCCAGCGGCGCCATCCAAACAGCGGCGCCATCAGATCCCAGCGGCGCCATCCAAACAGCGGCGCCATCAGATCCCAGCGGCGCCATCCAAACAGCGGCGCCATCAGATTCCAGCGGCGCCATCCAAACAGCGGCGCCATCAGATCCGAGTGGCGCCATCCAAACAGCGGCGCCATCAGATCCGAGCGGCGCCATCCAAACAGCGGCGCCATCAGATCCCAGCGGCGCCATCCAAACAGCGGCGCCATCAGATCCCAGCGGCGCCATCCAAACAGCGGCGCCATCAGATCCGAGTGGCGCCATCCAAACAGCGGCGCCATCAGATCCCAGCGGCGCCATCAGATCCCAGCGGCGCCATCCAAACAGCGGCGCCATCAGATCCGAGTGGCGCCATCCAAACAGCGGCGCCATCAGATCCGAGTGGCGCCATCCAAACAGCGGCGCCATCAGATCCCAGCGGCGCCATCAGATCCGAGTGGCGCCATCCAAACAGCGGCGCCATCAGATCCCAGCGGCGCCATCCAAACAGCGGCGCCATCAGATCCGAGTGGCGCCATCCAAACAGTGGCGCCATCAGATCCGAGTGGCGCCATCCAAACAGCGGCGCCATCAGATCTCAGCGGCGCAATCCAAACAGCGGCGCCATCAGATCCAAGTGGCGCCATCCAAACAGCGGCGCCATCAGATCCGAGTGGCGCCATCCAAACAGCGGCGCCATCAGATCCCAGCGGCGCCATCCAAACAGCGGCGCCATCAGATCCGAGTGGCGCCATCCAAACATTGGCGCCATCAGATCCGAGTGGCGCCATCCAAACAGCGGCGCCATCAGATCCGAGTGGCGCCATCCAAACAGCGGCGCCATCAGATCCGAGCAGCGCCATCCAAACAGCGGCGCCATCAGATCCGAGTGGCGCCATCCAAACAGCGGCGCCATCAGATCCGAGTGGCGCCATCCAAACAGCGGCGCCATCAGATCCCAGCGGCGCCATCCAAACAGCGGCGCCATCAGATCCCAGCAGCGCCATCCAAACAGCGGCGCCATCAGATACCAGCGGCGCCATCCAAACAGCGGCGCCATCAGATCCCAGCGGCGCCATCCAAACAGCGGCGCCATCAGATCCCAGCGGCGCCATCCAAACAGCGGCGCCATCAGATCCCAGCGGCGCCATCCAAACAGCGGCGCCATCAGATCCGAGTGGCGCCATCCAAACAGCGGCGCCATCAGATCCCAGCGGCGCCATCCAAACATCGGCGCCATCAGATCCCAGCGGCGCCATCCAAACAGCGGCGCCATCAGATCCCAGCGGCGCCATCCAAACAGCGGCGCCATCAGATCCCAGCGGCGCCATCGGATCCCAGCGGCGCCATCCAAACAGCGGCGCCATCGATCCGAGTGGCGCCATCCAAACAACGGCGCCATCAGATCCGAGCAGCGCCATCCAAACAGCGGCGCCATCAGATCCAAGTGGCGCCATCCAAACAGCGGCGCCATCAGATCCGAGTGGCGCCATCCAAACAGCGGCGCCATCAGATCCGAGCGGCGCCATCCAAACAGCGGCGCCATCAGATCTCAGCGGCGCCATCAGATCCCAGCGGCGCCATCCAAACAGCGGCGCCATCGATCCGAGTGGCGCCATCCAAACAGCGGCGCCATCAGATCCGAGTGGCGCCATCCAAACAGCGGCGCCATCAGATCCGAGTGGCGCCATCAGATCCCAGCGGCGCCATCCAAACAGCGGCGCCATCGATCCGAGTGGCGCCATCCAAACAGCGGCGCCATCAGATCCGAGTGGCGCCATCCAAACAGCGGCGCCATCAGATCCGAGTGGCGCCATCCAAACAGCGGCGCCATCAGATCCCAGCGGCGCCATCCAAACAGCGGCGCCATCAGATCCCAGCAGCGCCATCCAAACAGTGGCGCCATCAGATCCCAGCGGCGCCATCCAAACAGCGGCGCCATCAGATCCCAGCGGCGCCATCAGATCCCAGCGGCGCCATCCAAACAGCGGCGCCATCAGATCCCAGCGGCGCCATCCAAACAGCGGCGCCATCAGATCCGAGTGGCGCCATCCAAACAGCGGCGCCATCAGATCCGAGTGGTGCCATCCAAACAGCGGCGCCATCAGATCCCGGCGGAGCCATCCAAACAGCGGCGCCATCAGATCCCAGCGGCGCCATCAGATCCCAACGGCGCCATCCAAACAGCGGCGCCATCGATCCGAGTGGCGCCATCCAAACAGCGGCGCCATCAGATCCGAGCAGCGCCATCCAAACAGCGGCGCCATCAGATCCGAGTGGCGCCATCCAAACAGCGGCGCCATCAGATCCGAGTGGCGCCATCCAAACAGCGGCGCCATCAGATCCGAGCGGCGCCATCCAAACAGCGGCGCCATCCAAACAGCGGCGCCATCAGATCCCAGCGGCGCCATCATATCCCAGCGGCGCCATCCAAACAGCGGCGCCATCGATCCGAGTGGCGCCATCCAAACAGCGGCGCCATCAGATCCGAGTGGCGCCATCCAAACAGCGGCGCCATCAGATCCGAGTGGCGCCATCCAAACAGCGGCGCCATCAGATCCCAGCGGCGCCATCCAAACAGCGGCGCAATCAGATCCGAGTGGCGCCATCCAAACAGCGGCGCCATCAGATCCGAGTGGCGCCATCCAAACAGCGGCGCCATCAGATCCCAGCGGCGCCATCCAAACAGCGGCGCCATCAGATCCCAGCGGCGCCATCAGATCCCAGCGGCGCCATCCAAACAGCGGCGCCATCAGATCCGAGTGGCGCCATCCAAACAGCGGCGCCATCAGATCCGAGTGGCGCCATCCAAACAGCGGCGCCATCAGATCCCAGCAGCGCCATCCAAACAGCGGCGCCATCAGATCCCAGCGGCGCCATCCAAACAGCGGCGCCATCAGATCCCAGCGGCGCCATCCAAACAGCGGCGCCATCAGATCCCAGCGGCGCCATCCAAACAGCGGCGCCATCAGATCCCAGCGGCGCCATCCAAACAGCGGCGCCATCAGATCCCAGCGGCGCCATCCAAACAGCGGCGCCATCAGATCCGAGTGGCGCCATCCAAACAGCGGCGCCATCAGATCCCAGCGGCGCCATCCAAACAGCGGCGCCATCAGATCCCAGCGGCGCCATCCAAACAGCGGCGCCATCAGATCCCAGCGGCGCCATCCAAACAGCGGCGCCATCAGATCCGAGCAGCGCCATCCAAACAGCGGCGCCATCAGATCCGAGTGGCGCCATCCAAACAGCGGCGCCATCAGATCCGAGTGGCGCCATCCAAACAGCGGCGCCATCAGATCCGAGTGGCGCCATCCAAACAGCGGCGCCATCAGATCCGAGTGGCGCCATCCAAACAGCGGCGCCATCAGATCCGAGTGGCACCATCCAAACAGCGGCGCCATCAGATCCCAGCGGCGCCATCCAAACAGCGGCGCCATCAGATCCCAGCAGCGCCATCCAAACAGCGGCGCCATCAGATCCCAGCGGCGCCATCCAAACAGCGGCGCCATCAGATCCCAGCGGCGCCATCAGATCCCAGCGGCGCCATCCAAACAGCGGCGCCATCAGATCCGAGTGGCGCCATCCAAACAGCGGCGCCATCAGATCCCAGCGGCGCCATCCAAACAGCGTCGCCATCAGATCCGAGTGGCGCCATCCAAACAGCGGCGCCATCAGATCCCAGCGGCGCCATCCAAAAAGCGGCGCCATCAGATCCCAGCGGCGCCATCCAAACAGCGGCGCCATCAGATCCGAGCAGCGACATCCAAACAGCGGCGCCATCAGATCCGAGCAGCGCCATCCAAACAGCGGCGCCATCAGATCCGAGTGGCGCCATCCCAACAGCGGCGCCATCAGATCCGAGTGGCGCCATCCAAACAGCGGCGCCATCAGATCCGAGTGGCGCCATCCCAACAGCGGCGCCATCAGATCCGAGTGGCGCCATCCAAACAGCGGCGCAATCAGATCCGAGCAGCGCCATCCAAACAGCGGCGCCATCAGATCCGAGCGGCGCCATCAGATCTCAGCGGCGCCATCAGATCCGAGTGGCGCCATCCAAACAGCGGCGCCATCAGATCCGAGCAGCGCCATCCAAACAGCGGCGCCATCAGATCCGAGTGGCGCCATCCAAACAGCGGCGCCATCAGATCCCAGCGGCGCCATCCAAACAGCGGCGCCATCAGATCCCAGCAGCGCCATCCAAACAGCGGCGCCATCAGATCCCAGCGGCGCCATCCAAACAGCGTCGCCATCAGATCCGAGTGGCGCCATCCAAACAGCGGCGCCATCAGATCCCAGCGGCGCCATCCAAACAGCGGCGCCATCAGATCCGAGTGGCGCCATCCAAACAGTGGCGCCATCAGATCCGAGTGGCGCCATCCAAACAGCGGCGCCATCAGATCTCAGCGGCGGCATCCAAACAGCGGCGCCATCAGATCCAAGTGGCGCCATCCAAACAGCGGCGCCATCAGATCCGAGTGGCGCCATCCAAACAGCGGCGCCATCAGATCCCAGCGGCGCCATCCAAACAGCGGCGCCATCAGATCCGAGTGGCGCCATCCAAACATTGGCGCCATCAGATCCGAGTGGCGCCATCCAAACAGCGGCGCCATCAGATCCGAGTGGCGCCATCCAAACAGCGGCGCCATCAGATCCGAGCAGCGCCATCCAAACAGCGGCGCCATCAGATCCGAGTGGCGCCATCCAAACAGCGGCGCCATCAGATCCGAGTGGCGCCATCCAAACAGCGGCGCCATCAGATCCCAGCGGCGCCATCCAAACAGCGGCGCCATCAGATCCCAGCAGCGCCATCCAAATAGCGGCGCCATCAGATCCCAGCGGCGCCATCCAAACAGCGGCGCCATCAGATCCCAGCGGCGCCATCCAAACAGCGGCGCCATCAGATCCCAGCGGCGCCATCCAAACAGCGGCGCCATCAGATCCCAGCGGCGCCATCCAAACAGCGGCGCCATCAGATCCCAGCGGCGCCATCCAAACAGCGGCGCCATCAGATCCGAGTGGCGCCATCCAAACAGCGGCGCCATCAGATCCCAGCGGCGCCATCCAAACAGCGGCGCCATCAGATCCCAGCGGCGCCATCCAAACAGCGGCGCCATCAGATCCCAGCGGCGCCATCCAAACAGCGGCGCCATCAGATCCGAGTGGCGCCATCCAAACAGCGGCGCCATCAGATCCGAGTGGCGCCATCCAAACAGCGGCGCCATCAGATCCCAGCGGCGCCATCCAAACAGCGGCGCCATCAGATCCCAGCGGCGCCATCAGATCCCAGCGGCGCCATCCAAACAGCGGCGCCATCAGATCCGAGTGGCGCCATCCAAACAGCGGCGCCATCAGATCCGAGTGGCGCCATCCAAACAGCGGCGCCATCAGATCCCAGCAGCGCCATCCAAACAGCGGCGCCATCAGATCCCAGCGGCGCCATCCAAACAACGGCGCCATCAGATCCCAGCGGCGCCATCCAAACAGCGGCGCCATCAGATCCCAGCGGCGCCATCCAAACAGCGGCGCCATCAGATCCCAGCGGCGCCATCCAAACAGCGGCGCCATCAGATCCCAGCGGCGCCATCCAAACAGCGGCGCCATCAGATCCGAGTGGCGCCATCCAAACAGCGGCGCCATCAGATCCCAGCGACGCCATCCAAACAGCGGCGCCATCAGATCCCAGCGGCGCCATCCAAACAGCGGCGCCATCAGATCTGAGCAGCGCCATCCAAACAGCGGCGCCATCAGATCCGAGTGGCGCCATCCAAACAGCGGCGCCATCAGAGCCGAGTGGCGCCATCCAAACAGCGGCGCCATCAGATCCGAGTGGCGCCATCCAAACAGCGGCGCCATCAGATCCGAGTGGCGCCATCCAAACAGCGGCGCCATCAGATCCGAGTGGCGCCATCCAAACAGCGGCGCCATCAGATCCGAGTGGCGCCATCCAAACAGCGGCGCCATCAGATCCCAGCGGCGCCATCCAAACAGCGGCGCCATCAGATCCCAGCAGCGCCATCCAAACAGCGGCGCCATCAGATCCCAGCGGCGCCATCCAAACAGCGGCGCCATCAGATCCCAGCGGCGCCATCAGATCCCAGCGGCGCCATCCAAACAGCGGCGCCATCAGATCCCAGCGGCGTCATCCAAACAGCGGCGCCATCAGATCCGAGTGGCGCCATCCAAACAGCGGCGCTATCAGATCCGAGTGGTGCCATCCAAACAGCGGCGCCATCAGATCCCAGCGGAGCCATCCAAACAGCGGCGCCATCAGATCCCAGCGGCGCCATCAGATCCCAACGGCGCCATCCAAACAGCGGCGCCATCGATCCGAGTGGCGCCATCCAAACAGCGGCGCCATCAGATCCGAGCAGCGCCATCCAAACAGCGGCGCCATCAGATCCGAGTGGCGCCATCCAAACAGCGGCGCCATCAGATCCGAGTGGCGCCATCCAAACAGCGGCGCCATCAGATCCGAGCGGCGCCATCCAAACAGCGGCGCCATCAGATCCCAGCGGCGCCATCAGATCCCAGCGGCGCCATCCAAACAGCGGCGCCATCGATCCGAGTGGCGCCATCCAAACAGCGGCGCCATCAGATCCGAGTGGCGCCATCCAAACAGCGGCGCCATCAAATCCGAGTGGCGCCATCCAAACAGCGGCGCCATCAGATCCCAGCGGCGCCATCCAAACAGCGGCGCCATCAGATCCGAGTGGCGCCATCCAAACAGCGGCGCCATCAGATCCGAGTGGCGCCATCCAAACAGCGGCGCCATCAGATCCCAGCGGCGCCATCCAAACAGCGGCGCCATCAGATCCCAGCGGCGCCATCCAAACAGCGGCGCCATCAGATCCGAGTGGCGCCATCCAAACAGCGGCGCCATCAGATCCGAGTGGCGCCATCCAAACAGCGGCGCCATCAGATCCCAGCAGCGCCATCCAAACAGCGGCACCATCAGATCCCAGCGGCGCCATCCAAACAGCGGCGCCATCAGATCCCAGCGGCGCCATCCAAACCGCGGCGCCATCAGATCCCAGCGGCGCCATCCAAACAGCGGCGCCATCAGATCCCAGCGGCGCCATCCAAACAGCGGCGCCATCAGATCCCAGCGGCGCCATCCAAACAGCGGCGCCATCAGATCCGAGTGGCGCCATCCAAACAGCGGCGCCATCAGATCCCAGCGGCGCCATCCAAACAGCGGCGCCATCAGATCCCAGCAGCGCCATCCAAATAGCGGCGCCATCAGATCCCAGCGGCGCCATCCAAACAGCGGCGCCATCAGATCCCAGCGGCGCCATCCAAACAGCGGCGCCATCAGATCCCAGCGGCGCCATCCAAACAGCGGCGCCATCAGATCCCAGCGGCGCCATCCAAACAGCGGCGCCATCAGATCCCAGCGGCGCCATCCAAACAGCGGCGCCATCAGATCCGAGTGGCGCCATCCAAACAGCGGCGCCATCAGATCCCAGCGGCGCCATCCAAACAGCGGCGCCATCAGATCCCAGCGGCGCCATCCAAACAGCGGCGCCATCAGATCCCAGCGGCGCCATCCAAACAGCGGCGCCATCAGATCCGAGTGGCGCCATCCAAACAGCGGCGCCATCAGATCCGAGTGGCGCCATCCAAACAGCGGCGCCATCAGATCCCAGCGGCGCCATCCAAACAGCGGCGCCATCAGATCCCAGCGGCGCCATCAGATCCCAGCGGCGCCATCCAAACAGCGGCGCCATCAGATCCGAGTGGCGCCATCCAAACAGCGGCGCCATCAGATCCGAGTGGCGCCATCCAAACAGCGGCGCCATCAGATCCCAGCAGCGCCATCCAAACAGCGGCGCCATCAGATCCCAGCGGCGCCATCCAAACAACGGCGCCATCAGATCCCAGCGGCGCCATCCAAACAGCGGCGCCATCAGATCCCAGCGGCGCCATCCAAACAGCGGCGCCATCAGATCCCAGCGGCGCCATCCAAACAGCGGCGCCATCAGATCCCAGCGGCGCCATCCAAACAGCGGCGCCATCAGATCCGAGTGGCGCCATCCAAACAGCGGCGCCATCAGATCCCAGCGACGCCATCCAAACAGCGGCGCCATCAGATCCCAGCGGCGCCATCCAAACAGCGGCGCCATCAGATCTGAGCAGCGCCATCCAAACAGCGGCGCCATCAGATCCGAGTGGCGCCATCCAAACAGCGGCGCCATCAGAGCCGAGTGGCGCCATCCAAACAGCGGCGCCATCAGATCCGAGTGGCGCCATCCAAACAGCGGCGCCATCAGATCCGAGTGGCGCCATCCAAACAGCGGCGCCATCAGATCCGAGTGGCGCCATCCAAACAGCGGCGCCATCAGATCCGAGTGGCGCCATCCAAACAGCGGCGCCATCAGATCCCAGCGGCGCCATCCAAACAGCGGCGCCATCAGATCCCAGCAGCGCCATCCAAACAGCGGCGCCATCAGATCCCAGCGGCGCCATCCAAACAGCGGCGCCATCAGATCCCAGCGGCGCCATCAGATCCCAGCGGCGCCATCCAAACAGCGGCGCCATCAGATCCCAGCGGCGTCATCCAAACAGCGGCGCCATCAGATCCGAGTGGCGCCATCCAAACAGCGGCGCTATCAGATCCGAGTGGTGCCATCCAAACAGCGGCGCCATCAGATCCCAGCGGAGCCATCCAAACAGCGGCGCCATCAGATCCCAGCGGCGCCATCAGATCCCAACGGCGCCATCCAAACAGCGGCGCCATCGATCCGAGTGGCGCCATCCAAACAGCGGCGCCATCAGATCCGAGCAGCGCCATCCAAACAGCGGCGCCATCAGATCCGAGTGGCGCCATCCAAACAGCGGCGCCATCAGATCCGAGTGGCGCCATCCAAACAGCGGCGCCATCAGATCCGAGCGGCGCCATCCAAACAGCGGCGCCATCAGATCCCAGCGGCGCCATCAGATCCCAGCGGCGCCATCCAAACAGCGGCGCCATCGATCCGAGTGGCGCCATCCAAACAGCGGCGCCATCAGATCCGAGTGGCGCCATCCAAACAGCGGCGCCATCAAATCCGAGTGGCGCCATCCAAACAGCGGCGCCATCAGATCCCAGCGGCGCCATCCAAACAGCGGCGCCATCAGATCCGAGTGGCGCCATCCAAACAGCGGCGCCATCAGATCCGAGTGGCGCCATCCAAACAGCGGCGCCATCAGATCCCAGCGGCGCCATCCAAACAGCGGCGCCATCAGATCCCAGCGGCGCCATCCAAACAGCGGCGCCATCAGATCCGAGTGGCGCCATCCAAACAGCGGCGCCATCAGATCCGAGTGGCGCCATCCAAACAGCGGCGCCATCAGATCCCAGCAGCGCCATCCAAACAGCGGCACCATCAGATCCCAGCGGCGCCATCCAAACAGCGGCGCCATCAGATCCCAGCGGCGCCATCCAAACCGCGGCGCCATCAGATCCCAGCGGCGCCATCCAAACAGCGGCGCCATCAGATCCAGCGGCGCCATCCAAACAGCGGCGCCATCAGATCCCAGCGGCGCCATCCAAACAGCGGCGCCATCAGATCCGAGTGGCGCCATCCAAACAGCGGCGCCATCAGATCCCAGCGGCGCCATCCAAACAGCGGCGCCATCAGATCCCAGCGGCGCCATCCAAACAGCGGCGCCATCAGATCCGAGCAGCGCCATCCAAACAGCGGCGCCATCAGATCCGAGTGGCGCCATCCAAACAGCGGCGCCATCAGATCCGAGTGGCGCCATCCAAACAGCGGCGCCATCAGATCCGAGTGGCGCCATCCAAACAGCGGCGCCATCAGATCCGAGTGGCGCCATCCAAACAGCGGCGCCATCAGATCCGAGTGGCGCCATCCAAACAGCGGCGCCATCAGATCCCAGCGGCGCCATCCAAACAGCGGCGCCATCAGATCCCAGCAGCGCCATCCAAACAGCGGCGCCATCAGATCCCAGCGGCGCCATCCAAACAGCGGCGCCATCAGATCCCAGCGGCGCCATCAGATCCAAGCGGCGCCATCCAAACAGCGGCGCCATCAGATCCGAGTGGCGCCATCCAAACAGCGGCGCCATCAGATCCCAGCGGCGCCATCAAAACAGCGTCGCCATCAGATCCGAGTGGCGCCATCCAAACAGCGGCGCCATCAGATCCCAGCGGCGCCATCCAAACAGCGGCGCCATCAGATCCCAGCGGCGCCATCCAAACAGCGGCGCCATCAGATCCGAGCAGCGCCATCCAAACAGCGGCGCCATCAGATCCGAGCAGCGCCATCCAAACAGCGGCGCCATCAGATCCGAGTGGCGCCATCCCAACAGCGGCGCCATCAGATCCGAGTGGCGCCATCCAAACAGCGGCGCCATCAGATCCGAGTGGCGCCATCCCAACAGCGGCGCCATCAGATCCGAGTGGCGCCATCCAAACAGCGGCGCAATCAGATCCGAGCAGCGCCATCCAAACAGCGGCGCCATCAGATCCGAGCGGCGCCATCAGATCTCAGCGGCGCCATCAGATCCGAGTGGCGCCATCCAAACAGCGGCGCCATCAGATCCGAGCAGCGCCATCCAAACAGCGGCGCCATCAGATCCGAGTGGCGCCATCCAAACAGCGGCGCCATCAGATCCCAGCGGCGCCATCCAAACAGCGGCGCCATCAGATCCCAGCAGCGCCATCCAAACAGCGGCGCCATCAGATCCCAGCGGCGCCATCCAAACAGCGGCGGTAACTGGCCGCCGCCACCGATGCAGCCGTCTCCGCCAGCGATGAGCTGAGGTATGGCATAGGAGGGAGCGGTGGGCTAAGGGAGGGACCCTGACATGGGAGGCACCAGTGAGATGAGGTTCCTTGATATGCCAGGGTCTTGTGAGTTGAGGTTTCCTCTGCGCAACTGTCATCTTCCCTGGCAAATTTCCCACGATTGCAATTTCAAAACGAAAGCCATACATGTGTATTACCTGCTCCTTGATAACATTGCTTGTCTTCAGCAAACTTAAGCGTTGACATAAGTCAGGCCGTAGTCACCGATGTTTGGGAAATTCACATATTTGTCTTGCGGTCTCAGGAAATGAGAGAAGAACGTAGCTTTTCCCAGGTTGAATAGCTAATAATCTAATTAGCACCTACAATCTGGGGCATTCCACGACAAATCGATCAAAAATCATTAAGCTTGACACCCTTTATTTTTGAAAGTTCTGAAAATGGGTTTATAGAATAATCTCAAGCGATAAAGCCAGCTGTGACAATCTGATTTTTTTAAATCAGATTAACGTTTACCGAGTTATAGTCCCGGGCAGTTTTGAGAGGTCATGTTGTAAGGCCATCTTTGTTCGCCTGTAGCTTGTCAACGAACAGCACAAACGTTATATAATTACATATGGACCTTGACCTCAGATCACAAAAGTATTTTTTTTACATTTTCGTCTTAGAATATTTAGATCTATCCACGGTCGCTTACCGCATCTCGATTCCTTTACCCAGTCCAGAGATACACATACATATGTTCAAAGCGCTACCTGCAATATTTGACCTTAAATACGACCTTGACTTTGACCTCAGATCACAAAAGTATTCTACATTTTCCTCTCAGAATACTTAGATCAAACCACTCTCGTTTACTGTATATCAATATCTCTACCCAGTACGAAGATGTGTTCGCAGCGCCGCCTACCGGAGTTTTTGCGAAGCTTAATAGTACTATTTATAGGCAAAACGATTTTTTTTACTTAAAAAAAGAAAAATATTCATAAAGACTGATTTGGCTTCAGAAAAAATGATAATTTTGAGGTGCCACAGATCAAGGTATTTCATGGAAAACTAGGTCATGAGATCACCGGGTCAAAAGCAAAAAAAAAAACGAAATTGGCAAAAGTTTCCTCGCATCAGTGCGAGCTCAACCATATGCAATTATATTACGTTCGTGCTGTTCGTTGACAATCTACAGGCGATCAAAGATGGCCTTACAACATGACCTCTCAAAAATGCCCGAGGCTATAACTCGGTGACCGTTGATTTGAAAATTTAAGATTGCCACTGTAGTGCCCACGATTACCCCATGAACCCATTTTCAGAATTTTCACAAATATGAGGGTGTCAAGTAGAGATGCAAAAGTTTCTCCAAAAACAGGAACCGGCCCCGCCACCGCCACCGCTCATATATGATGAGTTAGCCCGGCATCAAGCCCGACCACATGTGGCAGCACCCGCCAGGCCCGGCAGCCAGCAATCTGAATGTTTTCTTCATTCTACACTTAAAATCTTTAAACAGGAATAATTATAGTTTGCAGTTTGTAGTTTGTACCACTTTGCACCACACAAACACAACATGAAATTATGCTAGATGAGTGTCGAGTGATGACACCCAAGACCAAATCATCACACAATATATGATGCAATGAATGGACTCAATGCAATAGATTACAAAATAACACGTGGCCTGAACAGCAGCAGTAATACAGAAAAGAAATCCCACGAAAGTCAGAACTTGAGAGATAATAATCAACAACACACTCGACAGGTGAGTGCCGAGTGGAACAGGTCAAGATTCTTGTCTTAATTCCTAATATCCTAAATTAAATATCCTAAGTTAGTGTAAACTCAGGTAATCCGTCATCACTCAACATATATCAACATCAGCATCAACATCAACATCAACATCAACATCAGCATTCACTAGTAATACTACTAGTAATACTTCACAGGATAATGGGGAAAAGGCAAGTGTTCCTGGACATTTAGTATGACAAAGGTACTAAAAACATTGGGATTGACAGCCATACATTGAATGACGAAAATAAAATAATACAAGCTGTTTAATTAAAATGACAGAGTATCCAAGCCAGCCACTCGCCCAGAAACAAAACGACATCATCCAAAACAAAAGTAACCATTACACGCATGTCGCTGCGTGTAATGGTGACTGCTAAATTTTACAATTGCAAATTCGTTGAGCTCAAAACGCAGATATGTTAAAAAGTGCGAACTTACTATATATAGAGGGCGCCAAAATATTTCCTACAAGAACTTGCTCCGGGGGCGAAAATGTCCCAATTTAACAATCTGTTTTGCTCTGTGGTAATCAATTATGTAAAGAGTAATGCATAACTACACATACTTTTCAAATTAGCTGCCAAGTTTCTTTCTTTATTATTGCTAGTTGTGAACCCCAAACACCACCACCCCCAAGCTTCGGTCGATATATTTTTACCGGATAGAAATCATTATCGCCAAAAATACGTGTCCTGAAATGTCTCTAACGTTCTGGGCCGCGATCGTTCGTGGCGTGGGCCACTTCCATTGCTTTAACATAGGGGCCGCGAACCGCCGGCCAGAATTTTTACAGCGGCCCACGTCTGTGGGAAATACCTCACGAAATTATCCGTCCCCTTGCGAAATATGAGAGATTGTTTTGGTCGGTTGAGGTTTGTTTACCTAGTGATATCTCAAGATTCTGATGGTAACGCCACCACAAGCAAGGCTGGCGTTACCATCAGACTGTGTGATTAGCTTGCACGCCGTTGTCATCCCAATGCTTATAATCTGTTCAATAAATGGTGGCGTCACCGGTAAATTACTTTTTGGATCCCTGTGAGTTTCCTTGTCATTAATATGAGACTTGATACTGTCTAACATACATTACTGATTATGTACTTTACATGTATGTCATTTGCGAAGAAGTGTTTCATATATTTAGCTTGCTATGTTGGATATAAGTATGCCATCGGTGACGTCATGACAGATACTGCGCAGCAGGGACGGTTCTACCCAGGGGCGTAGGAACTATGTTCAAGTTGGGGGACAGGAGGCATTCTGAAGTCGATTCTTTCCATGCAACGCCCATAGGCGTAATGTTAAAATCCAAAATGTTTGGGGGGGGGGGGGGGGGGGGGGGGGGGACGGCTGCTCCCCTGCCCCCCCTGCTCCTACGCCTATGGTTCTACCTTGTATTTATGGCCTTGATTAGCTTGAAGTTGAACTTGTTCGACTATTCGATTCCATTGTTTGAATTTGCTTTGGTGTTGAAACATGGATATTTGGTGATTAATGAAGAGTCAGAGTATAGGAAGATGGATAATCCTTTGTTGGTAGGTACTTGCTCAAAATGATTTTGTTTTAGTAAAATTATCCACTGTTGAATGAAAGCTTTAAAAAATAATTAGGACAAAAATGCAAACTGAAGTATAGAACTTGTACCTATATTCATTATTCATTGATATTAGGTAATGCGAAAAGAGCATTTGTCATGTATGATGTGCTGTACAGTCAACAACTGTTGTAACCCCGGACACACCTAACCTCAGTCAACAACTGTTGTATCCCCGGACACACCTAACCTCAGACTTTTCATGCTATCAGAATGTAAGCAATACAGACACACGAAAGCACTGTGCGTCAGTATTGTTTGCACTCTGATAGCATGAAAAGTCTGAGGTTAGGACGTGTCCAAAGATTGGACCTTTACCCCATCATGTGACATATAATCATAATAGGGAAAGTGATGATAGTACTTTGTTCTGTGGTTAGTATTTCTTTTCATATTGATCATCTGTAAGTAATCTGAATATTACTTGACCAACAATAGGTAACCACAGGCCCCTAGCTTGAGCCAGGCTGAATTCCCAGAGGGTGCACAAGAATTACCGAGGGTGCTCACCATTGGCAAAGATTTATCAACCCAAAGCCTGAGCATGTACACAATATCTTATCTGAACATTAGTGTCCTGATAAGTGTCATGCTTAGATGATTGCACGCAAAAAGGTTCAAAACCTCCTGAGTTCAATTACTTTTTATTTGACTATGAAAGTACTGGTACTGGTTACCTACGTGCCAAAATACCAGACTCATACTATTGGTGTTCAGGTGGTCTCACCTGACTGGATATTACACCTTTACTTACCCTATGTGTTTTCGGCAAACTATCACTGCACATGGCATGCCCTGTTGTTAACAGAATCTCAAAATCTTGAGCCCATGAGTACCAGTGCAGTGTTCTCTGTTTGAACAATGAGTATATACCTATGCATTTTACTTCATGTTTGCCATGACAAATATTGAATTTCATATCAATAAGAAGGATGAGAGGCCATCCTATGGCCACCTGCATTGTTAAATGTTGTTCCTATACAAATGTGAATGTTTTCTTGGCCACCAAGTTTCAGCCTGCAGTATATGAAGATGTAATCCATTTGAGAGATAATATTGACATTCTATTGTTTTTTAACAGGTATCATTGTCCTTTTCAGTTCCCTTTTCAACAGTTATCATTGTCGTTTTTTTAGTTCCCTTTTTAACAGGTATCCTTTTAACAAGTCCTTTTGTAGTTATCTAACTGATTCCAGCTTTAAAAATTAGGTGACATTGTATGTATAAGGTGCTCACTGCTCATTGTTCATCGGTTGCTCATTGCTAAATAATTTGTAAAGTGGCACAGTGAAACTAATTTCAACAATTGCTGCTGTAATGCAATCATGCACAGTATGGTACTGTCCAGTTGTATGACTTGGACAGTTTTGTGCACCTGGCTCAAACATTGTGGCCAAATTCAGGGAGTTAGGGGGAGGGATGTCAAGATTATTTTATGTTGCCAGATGTGATATAATGAAATGGGGTGTCCAGCTTTAAAAACATGACAATTTTGACCTAATTTTCATGTTTTAGACCCAGACACCTCCTTCATGCTATCATTTTTGATAAGACATACAATTTTGACATCCCTCAATTCCATCTAAGTCTCTGAATTTGGCCACCATGAGCTCAAATGTCTGGACATGATCTAAAACCAGCACAGAAAATGGATATTTGTCTACCCAGCTTCAGTAGAAACTTAAAAGCTAAGCTTATGATAAGCCTATCTTTTGGTCAGCAAGTTAGCATTCTCACCACATTGATTGGGGCCGACTTGCTAACCTTGCTTGAAGTCAAGTGCGCCGCCACCTTCCGAAATTGGGGGGGGGGGGGGGGGGGGGGGGGGGAGGACGGGAACATTCTGAAATCGATTCTTTCCATGCAACGCCCATAGGCGTAATGCTAAAATCTGAAAATGTTTGGGGGACACGTCCCCCGTCCCCTCCCCCTGTGGCGGAGCCCCTGCTTAAAGTACTGTACCTCACCAACTTTTCAAAGTTGTTAGCTGTGAAGTGCATCTGCAATGCACATATTCTTTCCTAAAACCAATGTTCTGTGTCCATGGGCGGGTCCAGAGGGGGGCCACGGGGCCATGCCCCCCCAACCAGCTGAAATCGGCGCAAATTTGACACATTTCCCAAGATAATATAATATCTAAGCAACTTTTATTAAGGAAAGTTGGTTTTAAATCAGTTATCGATGCACGAGCAAGCGAAATCCAATGAGTTTTCAGAATTGTGTGAGACTTTTGTGGATTTGCTGCCCCCCCCCCCAACTGACCCAAACTACCCATTCTGGATCCGCCATTGTCTGTGTCACTGCACTGTGAGCAAAGTGCACGATGTCGAGACGGTAAATGATACTTCATGCCGCGGTGCTTATATCTGGGGGCCGAATTTTCCAATACCAGGGTAGGTGGGCGCCACCTGAAGCGTTTTTATCACCCCTGTCAAAACGGCGCACACAAGTACGAGGAAAAAGGAATTTTATACTATGCAGGTTTGTAAATGATTAAGTATTCAATGCTGTAAGTATTACGGACATGAATAACATGAATTTACATTACGTAAAACATCTACATATTGTTTTCATGTACTGTAATGCGATGCAATGTAAAGTAAAAGCAAATTATAATAGTTATTGTTCTACGGCCTTGAATTTGTCGCAAATGTGACGCATCAAATCACATGTTTGGAACGTTTGGAATGGGGCATGGATGGGTGTCTCGGTTTGGAAGGTCAAGACAAGGCCGTACAAGAGGGGGAAGGTCAAGGGTCACGCGGAATTTACGGAGCTATTGTGATCTAGGAAGTCGAAGTGGAACAAGACAGAGGTTTGCATGCTGGGATAAGCTCTTAGGCCACTGCATATTTATTTGCAAAATGTTTTGTTTTGTTTTGTGTTTGGCAGTCTTTCCACCTTTATAATTGCATAAAATACAATACATATTTTCACTTCTCAGTAATATGTATTTACAATATTATTAACAATAAACATTTTCATAGGCAGGTGGTTTTGTTCCATACTTGCTTTTGATGAATCAGAATATGCAGCCATGCTGCAACTGGACTGTTTTTATTACAAATCACATACAAATGATTGATGAGATTCAGAGTAGCCACAAAATTTGCAGCTGAAGTGACTTCATCCAGCTGCAGAAATCAAAATATTCAGGGGTGACCCGGGGCAATGGTATGACTAAATATAAAATTGTCTGCTCTTCCCCACCTAGTTACTAGTGATGACGGTGGGACATGATTTGGGTTGTTGTTTCTGTTTGACTGCACTCACACTGCTGCAGTTACTTAGCTGATGAATTGATCATATATCACCCTGTTGTTTGATTTATTAAGTTTCACTGGTGTGTCCTTACTCCTTAGTCGTACTAGTTATCACTTTTAATTTTTAAGCTGTAACATTGTTATTATGGTGTGTTACAGTTAGAAGTGTTTTTATTCCAATTTATAATGATCTTTAAGCATGGATGTTCTGCCAATATATATGTATATTTATTTATCATATTTTTTGCTGAAGATGGATAATTTGTGCTGAGCCCGGCATGAGACCGGCAAGCCTGAGTTCAGACACAGCTTCAAGCCCGCCGGGCCTGAATTTGGGCCCAGCCGTGGTCCTGAAATGTGCATCTTTAGTGTCAAACCTTTGTCGATTTGTCGTGGAATGCCCCATCTGTTAGTACCTCATCATGATTGCTTTGAACACTGATCTAGGGTCCGCCCAACCTAAATATTTTTCAGGCTGGGTTAATTCTCGAATATTTGGTGAGCAGCCGAAATGTGTTTACTTTAAAAACTCCTGCGGAATTACAATGGCCTAACCAGTGCCATCATTTATCCAAGTTCAAGAGCAGAACAAAAATATATTGTCGCTGTAACACGTATCTACTTGGGTCACTAACGGTTACAGTGTGGCTGATGCACTGCCGGTATGAATCATGAATCCCACGAGTGCTGCCGGCATGAATCATGAATCCCACGAGTACTGCCGGCGTGAATCATGAATCACACGAGTACTGCCGGCATGAATCATGAATCCCACGAGTACTGCCGGCATGAATCATGAATCCCACGAGTTCTGCCGGCATGAATCATGAATCCCACGAGTTCTGCCGGCATGAATCATGAATCCCACGAGTACTGCCGGCATAAATCATGAATCCCACGAGTACTGCCGGCATGAATCATGAATCCCACGAGTACTACCGGCATGAATCATGAATCCCACGAGTACTGCCGGCATGAATCATGAATCCCACGAGTTCTGCCGGCATGCATCATGAATCCCACGAGTACTGCCGGCATGAATCATGAATCCCACGAGTTCTGCCGGCATGCATCATGAATCCCACGAGTTCTACCGGCATGAATCATGAATCCCACGAGTTCTACCGGCATGAATCATGAATCCCACGAGTTCTGCTGGCATGAATCCCACGAGTACTGCCGGCATGAATCATGAATCCCACGAGTTCTGCCGGCATGAATCCCACGAGTACTGCCGGCATGAATCATGAATCCCACGAGTTCTGCCGGCATGAATCCCACGAGTACTACCGGCATGAATCCCACGAGTTCCCACGAGTACTGCCGGCATGAATCATGAATCCCACGAGCACTTCCGGCATGAATCATGAATCCCACGAGTACTACCGGCATGAATCATGAATCCCACGAGTTCTGCCGGCATGAATCCCACGAGTACTGCCGGCATGAATCATTAATCCCACGAGTACTACCGGCATGAATCATGAATCCCACGAGTACTGCCGGCATGAATCCCACGAGTACTGCCGGCATGCATCATGAATCCCACGAGCACTTCCGGTATGAATCATGAATTCCCCGAGTACTGCCGGCATGAATCATGAATCCCACGAGTACTGCCGGCATGAATCATGAATCCCACGAGTACTACCGGCATGAATCATGAATCCCACGAGTTCTGCCGGCATGAATCCCACGAGTACTGCCGGCATGAATCCCACGAGTACTGCCGGCATGAATCCCACGAGTACTGCCGGCATGAATCATGAATCCCACGAGCACTTCCGGCATGAATCATGAATCCCCCGAGTACTGCCGGCATGAATCATGAATCCCACGAGTACTGTCGGCATGAATCATGAATCCCACGAGTACTACCTGCATGAATCATGAATCCCACGAGTACTGCCGGCATGAATCATGAATCCCACGAGTACTGCCGGCATGAATCATGAATCCCACGAGTTCTGCCGGCATGAATCTCACGAGTTCTGCCGGCATGAATCCCACGAGTTCCGGCCTGTCCGGATGCTACGACTTAGATAACGCACTGTAAACAGTATAAACTAGTGCTAACCCGTCCGCTCCGCTGGACGATTGTATACACTATGCAGGTCAATCGGTGGTTACTACCCGTGGCACACCCGTCGTACCCAATTACCTATTACCAGTCAAGGGGTCACCGCCCCACGAACTCCGGTGCGTCGGTGACTTATCCCATCTCCCACATATGTCCTATTCATAGCCAGCTGGCATCTCCGGGATGGAGGTATCCGCACCAATTCAGCACGTGAATTAACTGGGACTTTTAAACTGAATAAATTGAGCGGAAAGACAGACAGACGCTTATCAAATAGTAATATAGATGTTTGAGAGAAGAAACAAACAAATGATAGCAAACTGTAAAGATCACGATCCTTCCAACTATGTTTTGTTTTAAATCTACAATCAACAGTTCCCTAGTTAGATTGGAGTACGTTGACAACCTCCTAGAGTATATGATCTGCAGCGACTTCTGGATGCTGGTATAGCATAAACCAATAAGGTGAAGAACAAATTGGACTTAACTCAGCCATTACACTGCACGGTAAACACTAAACCGGGATCTGTGACTGGGCTTCCACTCGCGACGATAACAGTCGTGTGCGAACGGTCGTGATCGTGTCACGAAAAGGCAGTGTTGTACTTATTCGGTACGACTAAAAGGCAGTACAGTGCAGTCCTGAACTGTCTTGCACAGATCATTGGCAAGGCTCTGGGCATATTTTCATGCAGCTTCACAACAAATAGCCCCAATATGTATCCGGATACTGCAAATTATATTGACGAGACCATCAGCGGAAGTTGGACCAACTACGAAGAACATGTCGAACCTTCGATGGTTTCCATGCGCTATCAAGTCCAAAAAACGCTCCAGATCCAGACTCCCCAGAAGCATAGCGTGGGCAGAGACGGATAACTTTCGAGTCGAGTGGCGAGGTCTCCGCGTCTGGCGGGGTCGGGGTCTGGTACCGTCTCCAGAAGATCGCAGCTGCTGGAAAAATGGCTGATATGAGAAAGGCGGACGTGTGGTGGGCCGGACCAATTTCGTCGTCACCCGTAGCTCACTTGGTATACGTGCCTGCCCAACTCCTTCGCGCCCTGGCAAAACATATTTGATGGGTGAATATGGGTTCACGCCTGGACTCGTGCTAACTAACTCGTGTTAGTTGCTACTAACTAGAATGTCCTGCGGTCGGTAACAGGGGCCGCGGTCAGATAAGGCAACACGAGATCGGGGAAGCAGACAGTGAGGCAAACACTTGCGATCCTTACTAACTCGGTTACGTGTGTGCGAAAGTGAGAATGTAAGATTCCCAGGGGCGTAGCTGGAGGGGGGGGGGGGGGGGCAGTCACTTGCTGATTTCAGCAGCGACTACCTTCTGCCTTCTTATTTTTGACCACAGCTAACACACCAAAGCCCTCCTCTCTTCATTTTTTTTTATATTTCTTCTTCCATTTCTTAGCTGGGAGTGCCGCGACATTTTCTCTTTTGTTCTCTGGTGTTGACGTAAGGTGATGTGCGTCGTTGGGATAGAGGGCGGGGGCACTCCTGGTCATCTGTTCATAGGGGGCGGCATATAAGCAAAAAAAGCCAGTGGGCGGGGAGGACGATGCCGAGGATTTGTGGCACGTGCTGTTTTATCCTCTAAATACTGCCGATAAGCGGGTAATCACACGATCGGATGGTAGGGGTCAAAGTACAGCGCAAAAGGCTCTGCTTTGGGAAGAGTAGGTACTGATCCAAACAGAAAACATCCAACAAAACCCCCGGGCTAAATTCATGCAAGAAGTGTGCCGATTATTTGTGTCCGGATAGCCTTATGTTTTAGTTGATAAAAAGAAGTGTTATGATAATGTGTTTTTCTTATTCTTCTTCTCCAGAACTGCTTTCTGTTGTCCTTACTTTCTCCCTTTTGGTGTTGTCTATATATCACACCCTCGGGAGCTCTGTCTCTTTCATGCCTATTCCTTTTCCTATTCTTCATTTTCTTCGTCTTACTACCATTCAAAATTTGCTTCGTTATACTCCTAACTTGGTGAAACACACCTAAAATGCACATCAACTACGCTTAAATCTGCCTCTTTAAACATAGCAACGGCGACACGTCTTTACCTTTATCCATTTATGGCTTTTGCAGGATACTGTAATTTGTCACATATACGCACCAGTTTTGTTTATCAGAGTTTCTATTCTGAGTAGGGGTCTCGTTTCTCGCGATAGCCTCCCCTATTTGTTTTCTTCTTCTCACCAGTCGCACCGTGACCACCCGCTACCCCTGGGCCATGCAGCCGGAGCTCTCCGACCGTTTCCATGTCACCGTCTCGATCGCCGCTGCCGGAGGGGAGCGGGTGGGGAGCGGATGGGGAGAGGAGGGGGAGCGGAGCGGAGCAGCGGAGCGGAGACCAGGAGATGGCTCTTCCTGTTGCTGGCTGCGCCGTCGGCCGCTCCGCCTGTGATAGATGTCCGCACATCGCCTCCGCACCGGAAAGATACCGAGGCTCCCATTTATCTCCAAAAATCACGGATAAGGGCAATTTTTTCCCCATAATGACGTATAATCGTCCATCGCTCGTAAGGCCGAGGCGGCAGCGGACAGAGGGGGCGGCGCTGCCCGGACCCTCCCCCCGGCCCCCAGCAGGCTGATATATGGGCGGCATTACATGCCGGGGACTAAGCGAAGATGGTATGAAGTGCGGCCATCCATCTGATATACCAAAAACAGTAGAGGGAAGAGCAGTGGGCAATCCCTGAGGCGCTGCAGACGTTTTGTTTGGGTAACTCGTCTACAAAATATCTCAAAACGTGTCCGTATTAGCGCTGTACTCGTTCTATATTAATTTATGAGCAAAAGAAAATGCGCGCGTTCGTGTTCTTGCTTCATGTAAGCTGCTAGTTATTTATATCGTAATAGAGAGCGTAAACACCAAATTAGCTTAATTTCTACCTCGTTTAATTCCTTAAGCAATTATTTGTATTTTGGTTTACAACTGCTTTACGTTGCTAATTATTCGCTTCATAATTAAATGCTATAAACAACCGAATGATATGTGCCCAATAAAAGCCTCTTAATCATGACATTCTAGCGAAACTCATTTGATTCGAATGACACTCAAGCTTGTCTGCAAAACTGTCCGACATGGTTCAGCAGCCCGCCAAACTCCAGAATTGACTTGTTAGATAGCATTGGAGTATGCTTAACGATGCATAACTATGCATATCCTTGGGTCATAAAACACAGACTTTCCGAAGCTGCGCTCGTGCCTCTGTCCAATCTTCGCTAGTGAGCGATAAAGATCACGTGCTTCGAAGACGTCGACGGAACCTGAGCTTAATATGCAACAAACTTGGATCGCTTTTTGATACCCGTGATCTTCAGTGTAGGGAGCCGCCAATTTGGAGGATTTACGGGGGTCCGATCGCCGCCAAAACACCGAGCCCGCTGTCAAAACAGTGCCAACATCTATTGATCGGCCTGTGGAAGGAGGAGAGTCCGGGAGGGAGGGGACGGGTATCTCCTTGGCTGGCTGCCGGCCTCCTGCCAGAGGACGGTGTCAGCACCGTCCGGCGGTGAGGCAGGCTCAGATTGACCCGACACTGGGCTACTGGTGGGTGGTGTGACCAAACGGGCTTGCGTTAGATGAGGTGAATTCGAAAATTTTATATGATCACGTGTTGGAAAAATGGTCAGATACCAAGGACAAAATAAGTGACAGGGTATAGTCAAAATAAATCAAGCAATGCACCGCTAAGGAGTGCAGAGCAATGCAGATGCTTAAAATACACACATGAGAAAGGAAGAACATCAACGTTTACTTTACGGTAGCCTGTACAGATCCGACATTCTAGCTAAAATGTAACGGAATTGTCATCTCCTTGTACCGGATTCAGCATTATTTCACCAAAGAAGTGCTCAAAATTGTCATTCAGGCCTACGTGTTTTAGGCAAGGCAAGATATCCAATTGTACATAGGGGACCTGGACATGGCTCAAATCTAGTCTAGTGTCGCACCATTCTAAGAAGAATTAATGGGTCCACCATTGACCAGCGTGGCGATGGCTCACCCAACCTGGGATGGGAGCAGCAGGGGTGCAAAGTGCACGTGCTTTCACGGTGCGATACAAGACATGTTGAAAGAAAACTGGCCGCTTCTGGCCGCCAGATGTAGATAGCGAAAGTTTCACCTTACATTTATGTGGGGTGCATCCCTTTCATTCGGCATATGCAACAAGAACCCACATGACCTCCCTCATGCACGTGCCATGCACGTGCAAACTGCAGTATTGACATATTTGAGCTATAATGACCTATTTTCGTTTCATCCTGCAGCCACACAAAGGGCTCAAACAAAAAACAGACAAGTGTCTGTGACACGTAACTATGTTACCTATATGCATGCAAAGTTTAGCCCGCACAGGTTGAAAGGTGCGTGCGGTGGGACGGCTAATGCTTGTTGTGGTCAATATCCTCCACTTTCTTAAAATCCTTACTTGTGAAGGAGTATCTCGACAACACCAAGCACCGCGTCCACGCACTTTTGGTACAGGCATTATGAGTGTCACACCTCTCTTCAGTGCCACCAGCATCGCCATGGGTATGCCATATCACCGGTGGCGCGTGCAAAAGTGGTCCCCATACAATAGGCACCGTAAGGCTATCTTTAGGGCGATATTGTGCAAAACTGAACCATTATTTTTTTCCTTGTTTGGTCACAACCAGCCAATGATGTGTGCTAAACATCCACGAAGTGGGTTTGAGATTGAAATCTGGTGACAGGCGATACAGCAAAAAATGCAGTGAACCTCCATTCCGGAGAAATGGTGTTTTAGAAATGTTTGATATATATATGCACAGATGCACACCAAACCCCGACTCCACCACTTGTTATAAACTTTACAGATGCCCGTAACCGCGATACATCATCCAAGCGGTCGGCATCCATAAGGGGTGCAAGCTGCACCCCCTCAGGGGAGAGGGTGCGACCATTTTCTCGTGAAGTCTTCTGGTTTCTGAAATTTTCGAGTTAGCGACACCAAACTTGGTGCATCAATAGAGCTCGACGAGCGCTTTCTGGTGCTGTATCACTTGGGGTGATCGGGTGCTGAATGCGCGTGCGGTGCACGTGCAGGCGGTTTTCACCCCTGTTTCGGAAATGGTCGTTTCCGCTCACAAGATACCGAAACTGGGCGCGATAATTGTCCTCGGTTGTGTGCATTGACACACAACACATGCATTCCGAGGCATTCCGATTGCCCCGAGGGGTGCACCTGGCACGTGCACAGGGCATCCCGTTGCGGACCGTTCTGCCATGTCAGGCGAACTACGCCTCCTAGAGCGCTACAATTTGGCACAGTGGTACATGTACACACACCATGGTCATTGCAAGTTACTTTGACCTCATCGGGGTAAGGACCTGCACGTGCGCTATGCACCCCCTCATGTGTAAAGCGTTATTGTGGAAAATTGAACCGTTAACTTTGCCCTTATTGTGCCCGTAGCCAGCCAATTATGCGTTATAAACACCCTCAAGGTGGGTTAGCGATTGAAATCTTGTGACAGGCGCTAGGGCAAAAAATGAACTGAACCTCCATTCCGGAGAAATTATGTTTTACAGATGCTTGTTATATGTGCACAAATGCAGACCGCGCTATCACACCATCACACCACCACTTGTTATAGACGCTAAATATGGATACCACCGTGATACACCACCCCAGGGGTCGGCAACCCTGAGAGGTGCAAGATGCACCCTCAGGGCGGTCCATCTGTTTTCTCTTGGTGTCCTTTGGTTGCAGATTTTTGCTTAGTTAGCGACCCAAAGCTGTTTCACCGATATAGATCGACTAGCACTTTCTGGCGCTGTATCACTTGAGGTGATCGGGCGCTGGATGCGCGTGTGGTGCACGTGCAGGCGGTTCTCACCCCTGTTTCAGAAATGGCCGTTACCGCTCACAAGATACCGAAACTGGGCGCGATAATTGTGTTCGGTTGTGTGTATTGACACACGACACATGCATTCCAAGGCATTCCGATTGCCCCGAAAGGGTGCACCTGGTACGTGCACAGGGTATCCCGTTGCGCACCGTTCTGCCATATCAGGCGAACTACGCCTCCTAGAGCGCTACAATTTGGCACAGTGGTACATGTACAGTGTACACACACCATCGTCACTGGAAGTTACTTTGACCGCATCGAGGTGGGGACCTGCACGTGCGCCATGGTCCCCCTCATATGCAAGGGTTATGTGTAAGGCGTTATTGTGGAAAATCGAACCATTAACGTTTTTACTTATTTTGCCCGTAGCCGGCCAATGACGTGTTCTAAACACCCTCAAGGTGGGTTAGCGATTGCAATCTTGTGACAGGCGCTAGAGCGAAAAATGTACTGAACCTCCATTCCGAAGAAATAATAGTTTATTGCAAATAGCGTTTGACCTAATAAATATAGGGCAATACTGTTGACGGCATCGTGTTTGTCTCGTCAAGGTGCTTTGAATTATATTCTTTTTGACCAGGTTAGGCATCTTACAAATTTGACCTCAGGTCAAGGTCAAGTGTTCTGGTACCCAAGTAGTACTATACCCAAGTAGGTCATGTTGCATATTGGGAGACGTGTCTCGACGACACAAACACATTGCCGACGGTTTCATTTCTCTATCTTCATTCTGTCGAGAGATATGGACAACAAAGCGTTGGTGACCTCGGATGACCTCCGCTGACACTGTAGGGAACACGGCACAAAAATTGTATCTGGATGATCAATAATGACCTATGATAACATGATACTGAAGGAATTGGACTAATGGCATGCATATCCTCGAAATGGGATACATTTGAATATTTCCCGATTTATTTATAATGGGTAGGTCACGAAATTGACCCGACCTTAGGTCACCGATATTAAAAAAAACGAGATTAGTTGTGGGTCCCTATGACCTTATGAAATCCTGTAAGTTTGAAACCAATCTGCCAGAAACTGTGGCCGTGGTACGACGGCAAACTTCCAAGTCGGCCACAGCCGACTCTATACTACATAATTTCTCCGGAATGGAGGTTCAGTAAATTTTTCGCCCTAGCGCATGTCACAAGATTTCAATCGCTAACCCACCTTGAGGGTGTTTATAACACATAATTGGCTGGCTACGGGCACAACAAGGAAAAAGTTAACGGTTCAATTTTACACAATAACACATACACACACATACATATGAGGGGGACCATGGTGCACGTGCAGGTCCTTACCCCGATGCGGTCAAAGTAACTTGCAATGACCATGGTGTGTGTACATGTACCACTGCGCCAAATTGTAGCGCTCTAGGAGGCGTAGTTCGCCTGATATGGCAAAACGGTGCGCAACGGGATGCCCTGTACACGTGCCAGGCGCACCCCTCGGGGCAATCGGAATGCCTCGGAATGCATGTGTTGTGTGGCAATGCACACAACCGAGGACAATTATCGCGCCCAGTTTCGGTATCTTGTGAGTGGAAACGACCATTTCTGAAACAGGGGTGAAAACCGCCTGCACGTGCACCACACGCGCATTCAGCACCCGATCACCCCAAGCGATACAGCGCCAGAAAACGCTCGTCGAGTTCTATTGGTGCACCAAGTTTGGTGTCGCTAACTCGAAAATTTCAAAAACCAGAAGACTTCACGACCAAAATGGTCGCACCCTCTCCCCTGAGGGGGTGCAGCTTGCACCCCTTATGGATGCCGACCGCTTGGATGATGTATGGCGTTTGCGGGTATCTGTATCGTTTATACCAAGTGGTAGAGTCGGGGTGTGGTGTGCATCTGTGCATATACGAGTATATCAAGCATTTCTAAAACATAATTTCTCCGGAATAAAGGTTCACTGCATTTTTTTTTGATGTAGCGCCTGTCACCAGATTTCAATCTCAAACCCACTTTGTGGATGTTTAGCACACACCATTGGCTGGTGGTGACCAAACAAGGAAAATAAGTTAATGGTTCAGTTTTGCACAATACCGCCCTAAAGATAGCCTTACGGTGCCTATTGTATGGGGACCACTTTTGCACGCGCCACCAGTGACATGGCGTACCCATGGCGATGCTGGTGGCACTGAAGAGAGGTGTGACACTCATAATGCCTGTACCAAAAGTGCGTGGACGTGGTGCTTGGTGTTGTCGAGATACTCCTTCACAAGTAAGGATTTTAAGAAAGTGGAGGATATTGACCACAACCAGGGGGGTGTCATGTCTATCTCCGTAACGTGTCCACCCTGTCCCATGGCGTCACTTTACAGCTCTATTTCCACCAATGGGGTGGCCGAATCGGGAGAAGCGTATTTCCTTTCGTAGACCGTCTTGTGGCACTTCTCGGTCTACTAAAAGAATTACGCCTTCGACCGGCGCGGCCGCCATGTTTATTTACGTTGGCGCATTCGTCACTCAACGATATTCAACATAATTGTAGGTGAAACAAGTGTAATCCAGATGTAAAAATACTTTCACCTGATAGATACTACTACAAAGTATCCTCAAGTCACCTTACTTCATTAACAACCAGGTGAAATAATAAAAAAATCGCACTTCAACCAAAAACAGCATCCAGCGACAGTTCCCCGTGGCCAAAATCCAAACATTGCCTTATATGGGCATGGGCCTCGCTCGGTTGCATGCCTCGCTTTGACATTGTCTAGCGACTCACCCTTGCAATTTAGGAGAATATGTCCCAAAAGCGAGCTGTAGAGAACGTTTCAATCTATCATTTAGTGCTCAATTGATCCCTCTGGCACCTAAGGTATGCAAATGGTAGGACGCGAAAATAGGCCGATTTAACACTATTTGAATAGGGAGCGTGTGACGTCACGTGCCCGTGACATCACGCATTTCGCTGCCTACCCCGGACGGGTCTACCTAGTCTCTATGGCCTTGGACCACAACAAGCATTAGCCGTCCCACCGCACGCACCTTTGTGTGCGGTGCTAAACCTGTGCGGGCTAAACTTTGCAGGCATATAGGTAACATAGTTACGCGTCACAGACACTTGTTTGTTTTGTGTTTGAGCCCTTTGTGTGGCCACAGGATGAAACGAAAATAGGTCATTATAGCTAAAATATGTCAATACTGCAGTTTGCACGTGCATGTCACGTGCATGAGGAAGGTCATGTGGGTTCTTGTTACATATGCCGAATGAAAGGGATGTACCCCACATAAACGTAAGGTGGAACTTTCGCCATCTACATCTGTCGGCCGGAAGCGGCCAGTTTTCTTTCAACATGGCATATATCGCACCGTGAAAGCACGTGCACTTTGCACCCATGCTGCTCCCATCCCAGGTTGGGTGAGCCATCGCCACGCTGGTCAATGGTGGCCCCATTGATTCTTTTTGGAATGGTGCGACACAAGACTAGATTCGAGCCATGTCCAGGTCTGACCCTCGTCTATTTCCTGAAATCACCTATACTGTCTCTGCGTGTGGGGTGGGGCGTCCAAGGGTCAGCTTCACAAAATCCAAAAGCTCCTCAACTTTGCGACCAGAATTGTCACAGGATCCAAAAAGCATCATCACATCACCCCGGCTCTAAATTCTCTAGGATGGTCGAGGATCGAGACCCTGGTGTAGCACCACGACACCATCAAAGTGTATATGGTACTACGCGTGGAGGGCATGCCGGCCGAGCTGCGCGCTCTGTTTGCGCCAGAGGTGAAACAAGCCTCGAGGCTGACACCGACAAAGAGCCAGGCTAACTCACTTCCATTTTTCGCGCTCTTATGTCCAATTACTCTAAAAATCAAGTTTTTCTCACGCCTCGGTGACTAACAATGTTGATAAAAATCGGCACTATGGTACATTTGGTAAACATACAACATATTTGGTCAACACGCAGCACATTGTATCAACACACAGCACATTTTCAACACACTTTGTGATTGTTACAATGAGTGCTACACATGCAGGTAGGTGTTTCTGAATGATTGTACTCCAGAACCATGCAACGTTGCATCGTCTACTGATATTTGTTGTACATATTGTTACAAGGATGCAATAATAACAAGATGTTTCCACATTCATCCATGATGACATCACTGGCTGCTTCCATGGGTGCTGCAAAATAGCTTTGGGCAATTGATGCTTTGCCTATTTGAAGTAAGTAATGGAATCAAGGCACCATTCAATATTCCACAAATAAGATAGAAAATACCATTATTATTTTGGTTCTGGTCACATGCGAGCAACTATTTTATCCAACATGATTTTACATTGACTCAGTATTTATGCCAGTATTGAATATTTTACCACAAGAACAGCTGATACAGATACAGGATGCTGTGGCTATTTTGGTTTGAGTATGCCACAAATTGTATGTTATTGTTCAGAATTCAACATTATTTTACATTGACACTTTTTATGCCAGTATGGAATATTTAAACATATCATTTTGTTCATTTAATTTTATATGTGATAGAGATAACGAGATTGTGCCAAGATACCTGGAAAAGATACAAGATCCAGCAAATACATTTCATTAAACTTTGGAAACAATACTTGGTCCATCAAGAATGTTGACATTAGGTATCCAAAATTTCACCTATAATTTGGCAAGCTCTTCAGATAGAGCTCCAAGAAAATCCAGGATCAGGGATTCTTTTTTAATGAGAGGGGAAGTGGTATTTGCTAACATTTTATTGCATGAAGAAAGGGGAAAATTATCCCTTTCCCCCATTCCTGTCCACTGACAAGGATCCTCCATGATATTTAACAAATTTGTATCTATTAATATCACAATCATAATCATCATTGTCCGCTCCTGTAGCTGAGTTGGGAGAGCGCCGGACTTCTGACCTCACCCGGTAGTGGCAGCCCGGGTTTGAGTCGCTTCGGCGCTCGCTATTTGCCCCTGACTGGGATAGCCTGTGGCCGGTGGCAGCGGTCGCACTCAAGGTCAGGTGACGTCAGAGGGCGGGGCGGACCGTGTCCAGGTATGTCGGGCACGTAAAACTTTCGCTTCTTAATTCTGCCGGACGCCAGTAATTGCTTGATCGGGTGGTGGGATCAGGGCCAGCGCAACAAGCTATGCTTAGCGCGGGACCTGACCTCGGAAATCCATCCACTCAAAAACATTCGGACAAAATATACTAAAAAAAAAATCGTATATTTATTTGCTTAGACAATAGGTGAAATTCAGGATGGACACATTGTTGCACATTGCCATCAAACCAAAAGGATTGGTGCAGAAGCTTACGCTTAAATCAGAGCACCTATGCCTTTGTCTTTGACCACGTAACGCTAGTTGTACCTATCTACTGACCGCCCCACCACAACATCACATGATTTATCAGGATACTGGATTCAGATATTAGGAAGGTAATTACTTTGATTTTTGTTTATACTGAAGCTTAGTTGCCAAGAAGTAAGTTGAAAGCACTTGCTTGCAATGTACCTTGCTATTCACATGGTTTTAATTAACAATACAGATTAAAAAGTTAAGCCCTTGGGTTATTGACATGTCTGAACCAATGGGATGTACTAATACTGCTATTATCTTCATTTGAAAGTGCATTTATATGAAACAGGAGCACCTGTATGTATGTATGTATGTATTTACAGTAAAAACACTCTCCGATGCATAAAACGGCTATTCTGAGTGTCGCGTCATGGTTAAAAGGTAGAGACATGTTAAAAACGACACTCAGCAACATGCATACTAGAAACTAAAATATACTCCATGATCATACACACACTCACACAGCGACCGACATTTTAAAAGAAGCTAAAGACGCTTCGCGCAGGTCCGGCGGCAACGCGTTGTAGCGCTGCTCTACACTGTATAAAAAGGGTCTCTTGCCGGCTTCGGTTCTCACGCGCGGGAGGGCCAAATCAGCGTCCTGGCGTGTGCTTCTAGATCGAAACTCAGAGTTTGTCGAAAGCCGGGAAGCGAGAGCATGTGGTTCCCCGGTGGTGCGACCTTTGTGAAGAAGATTGAGGGATTGAAGTTCGTACAGCTGCCGGGCGGTGAGCCAGCCCAGTTCATCTCGCACGTCCGATATGTGATCAAATTTACGCCGGCCAGAGACAGCGCGCAACCCAAAATTGAGGATCTTTTGGAGGCGCTGCATGTTTTTCTCTGAGCCGTTTCCGAACACCGTCAAACAGTATCGGACGTACGAGATGACAAGGGCGTCGACTATGACAGGAAGAAGTGACGAAGGGATCTGATGACGCACGTGGGTCAGGCCGATGAGGATACCGTTACATGCTTTGACGAGGGCAGATACATGTGAGTCCCTCAAGAGGTGCTTGTCGAACAGTACGCCAAGATTCCTCACCGTGGGGCTCTCACGCACTATGCCCTCACGGAACCGAATAGTGGTCGTGGTCATGCCACGACAATTTTGACGGGAACCACAGACAATGAGCTCAGATTTCCCGGTATTTACTTTCAAACCATGGGAATGGAACCAGGTGTCGAGAGATGATAAAGCCTGTTCCATGGTAGTAACGAGCTGAGGGAGGGATTCTTTTTTGCCTGAGACCAGAATTTGGGTATCGTCAGCCTACTGCACCACGTGCGCCTCAGGGGCAAAGAGGGATAAGTCATTGGCACAAATCTGGAATAGGAGTGGGCCGAGTGAGGATCCTTGGAAAACACCGATAGGATTTGGTAGGGATCGGGAAAGGTGGCGGTTCCCACGCCCGTCAGCTGTACAAACAGATTGAGTATGGCCAGTGAGATAAGAGGAAAACCAGGTAGGATCGATATAATAGGTTTGAAGTATGGAAAGGAGCTTTGCGTGGTCGATCACGTCAAAGCATTTTGACAGGTCAAGTAGACAGAGGAAAGTGATGTCCTGGCGGTCGGTGGCGGAAAGGATATGATCGGATACGGTAAGAAGCGCGGTTTCTGTGGAGTGATTTGAACGAAAACCGTGCTGGGATGAGGGAAAATGGTGATTGTTGACCATGTAAGAGTACAGTTGTCGCTGAACAACTCTCTCTATAAGTTTTGGAAAGGCTGGGACGATGGAGATGGGACGGAAGTTTGATGTTTCGGAAAGGCTGCCGGATTTGTGAATAGGATGCACGTTAGTGTTTCCAGGACGCGGGAGATTCACAGGTTGTAAGACAGGTGTTGACATGAAGGAAGACATGGCCGATGACGTCGAAACAAAGTTTTCAAATCCGGGTGCAGATGCCGTCAGAACCACAGGCTCCTGAATTTTTCATAGAAAAGAGGACAGAACGGAGAAAGTCAAAAGAGACGGCTTCAGAGTGAAGGCGCAGGCGCCAACCCTCGGAGGTCTACAAGGAATCTGAAGGGGCTTCCTCCTGTCTCAAACCTCACCCGCGACACGAGGCCCCACCCCGACGAAGTACCCGTTTAGCTCGTCGGGTGTGGCCTCAGGCGCAGCTCTCTGCGCGGATTTCTTGCCCTCAATAATTTGGCGAATGTTCCGAAAGATGGTGGTGGGACCCTGCTCAGTCACCCGCCGGGCAATATCATACCTCACATCATTTCTAATGGCAGATTTGGCCATCTTGTCGAGAGCGAGAAAGGCTGGGAGCCTACCACTTCGGGCAAGAAGTCCGCGGCGCTGAGCCATCAGCCGCAAGGTGGAGTCCGAGACGGGGTGCCGAAGGGTTGTACAGCTTGATGCGCTGTGAAGGGGCATGCAAGTCAAGTAAAGGCAGAAACAGATCGGTGAAGGCAGTCCACTGATCGGCAACTCCCGCGCGTGAGAGCACTGGGCTCCAGTCAGTGCGACATATATAATAATGAAAATCTGGAATAAATGAACTTCGGCTTCACACGTACTTTAGGAATGTTGACAAGGGCAATACAGGAGTGATCGCTGTAGACGCATTGGTGAACTTGAACATCAGTTGTAAAATCAGCTACGCTAGTGATACAAACATCTAACAGAGACCCAGACCTAAAAGTGGGGGTACGAACATGTTGAAACAGGGATAAGTTTTCTAAAAATTCCAACAGCCTAACTCTACATGGATCGGCATCAGCTCCTAGGATATTACAATTTATGTCGCCAGTGATGATAACGGGATCGGTTGAGCTGAGCAAAACACGCTGCACTTGGATCTCGAGACAGTCTAAATCGACAGAAATCTGAGCAGAGCTGTGACGTGGGGGCCTGTACAATGCACACACGTTGAAACGACGCCCATGCAAATTGGTCATCGAAAGCCACAGAGTTTCTATCTTACATTGATCAGATGCACACACTGACTGGAGCCTCCTAACTTTAAAATCTGATCTACAAAGAACGGCAACTCCTCCATAACCTCTACCATCAGGTCGGTCCGCGCGTGTTAGAGGAAAGTTGACATATCGTGAGGGGATTTCCGGTTTAACAAAATTTCACTGAGAACGCAAACATCACAATACAAAAAAGTTAAGGTCGTGCCGCAGCGACAGTATTTTGGTTCAGCGATCTGATGTTTAAAGCGGCAAAACACATACTCCCACGTCCCCCGGTGCCCCCTGTTGACGCTCTCCACGCCGGTGTCGCCGTCCCGCTCTCCGTCCGCGCGCCCGTCCGCGTCCGCCGCGCCGAGTCCTGCCGAGCGCCGGACCGCCGCCAGATGTCAGCAGCAGTTCGGTGTCCCGCGTCTGCGCAGACGCAGGCGAGCCACCCAACCGCGGCAGCGTCGAGGGCCGTCCGATGACGTCACGGCTAGAGCTGCGGGATGTCCGTCCCTTGGCTTCGTGTCGGGGTTGGATGGTGGTCGGAACTGTCGCCGAAGCGAGGAGGCGGACGAAGATCAGGAGCAGCAGCAGGCGCAGAAGGTCCCGATCCATTCCGCAGAAGTCCAGAGAACGCTGGGTCGCGTAGCTCCGCTGGTACTGTCGGGCTCAGCGGATTCCACGGGCGATCGAGCGAGAAAACGGCCACTCTTGTCTGGTTAGCTGAGCACCGACCCCGTTCAGAGGTCAGGGCCAGGGCCGGGTCCCGCTCAAGGTCAGCCCGTCAGCTGACTCAGCTGGCAAGTACAGCCAAGTACTTATGCAGCAAGTATATATACAGCAAGTATATATATATATATATATATATATACCTGACAAGTACAGCCAAAATGCTGGCAATTGTCACAAAAGGGCAACAATTAATTACTTAAATTGCATAACCACGGATATCTAGGGTAAAAGTCCAATATTCAAACACGTCCTACTCTAAATCTCAGACTTTTCATGCTATCAGTAGCCTATTTCACAAAGCAAAAAAGTTTGTAGTTACAAAGAATTTCTTTGTAATAACAAATAATTTTTACACATGTTTGTAGTTTGGATTTCACAAAACCCCAGGGCAGTAAATCTCAATTTACTATTTACAAACTACTTTACAAAGATATTGTTTGTAAAAATGTTTTCAATTGCACATGTTCTATTTCTCGAAGGTTGACGGAAGTGAGGAAATGTTTGCAATTACAAACTTGTAATTCCAGTGGGTCAGGGGTTCTGAATTTCAGAAACTGCATTGACAGTTGACATTGTTTGACTGTTCAGGTTATTTTCTTGGTGAGGTTGTTACGTTGCCGAGGTTGTTAGGGTAATGGTTTAGTTATGCATAGGTATAGCTGCCCAAAACAATTATTTTTCCGAGAGATTCGAACAGGGATCTCCAGCTTTGAAGTCCAGTCACAGTGCATGCACCTTACCGATTGCGCTGTGATGGGCGCCTCCGCGCGGAGAAACCGCATCGCGATATAATTGCAGCGGTCAACGATGTCTTGTGCAATGTACAGTGAACCTTCACCCTTTACGAAGTAAGAAATCGGCTAGGTTAGGTGAAAAAATGTCGAGAAATTCAACGATCTTTCTTTTAAGAGTAGTTCTGTTGTTATGCTCCGCCACCTGGTGAATGGTCAAATTCTGTTTACTCTAACTGCTTACCAAGATGTATTTTTACGATCAGAGTTTGCATTCCGATGAAATGTTAATTAAAAGACTATTCTCCCTATAACTAATTTTATATTGAATAAAAAAATAAACCACAATGTAAATATTTGTTAAATTAATTTGTTAACAATCAAATTATTTGTCATTAGCATCAAGTTTAATACAAACGTTCTTGATTTCAAGCTTTCTGCTGTACTAACTTTTGTGTTTACAATTTTCTTTACAATCGGTAATTCAGAGGTGGCGAATGTTTGTGAAATAGCTTTTTGTGAGGTTTGCAATATTTTCTTGCGTTTGTAATCGCAAACATGTGTAATTACTAACTTCTTTGTGAAATAGGCCTCAGAATGCATACGATACTGACATATTGTTTACATTCTGATAACATGAAAAGTCTGAGAATATGATGTGTCCGGGATTACAGCAGTTGATCATACCTCCTGGTGGTGGTAGCCGCCTGATTCAGTCTTGTCAGCCTCCGATCTTATCAAGCGTTCCATGGCACCTCCTATGCCAAATGCCTTGTTTTACTCTGAAAACCATCCTGCAGTGCACTACCTTGCTGTCGTTTGACGTTCCTCATCTCGCCCTCATACGGGCAGTGTGGCCGCAAATGACATTCTTCCTAGACGGAGGCAGTTTCTTCTCACAATCCACGCACTTCAATTTACTATTCATATTAGGCTTACGCACACACTTTCCGACTGTCTTCTTGACAGTTTTCCCAATGTCAATGTCAATGTTTTTTACCTAACGGGATTCTCCACTGAATTGGCTCATATATATATATATAT
>JAXIVJ010005561.1:0-73025 GCA_036785665.1 Chirona hameri
ACCTAATAACTCAACCGCCGCCGTATCACCGGTCATCGCGCGCAGCAGATCATACACCGCGCGCCCCGCCGGAGGAGCGGACCCACCAGAGCCTGCACAGGACTACGATTTAATAAACACCAGTGAATCTGTGAGTCGGACACAATGTCGGGCGCGTCTCGACGAGCCATACACAGTGGTACCATGGTCTCACGTATATTCATTTTATGTTATCGAGAGTTATTGAAAGGCCCGTCAAAGAAGTGCTGGTCACTGGTGGCCGCAGGGGGGGGGGGGGGGGCACGGGGGCTATGCCCCCCCCCCTTTGGCATCCAAAGGGGAGGGGGCAACGAATATTTTGCCTCCCCCCGTGTTCTCGATGAATCGTAATGGTAAAAATTGTCTTTGCAGCAGTCATAATCTAGCTATCCACAATACAAAAACTGGAAAATTTCGCGCCGCTTCGCGGCATGACACAAGTTTCGCCATTGCTTATACAAATTTGGAAAATAGGAAAATGAATTCCATTGAATGTCTGGCAGAGGCTCTCGTTGTCGGTAGTTGGTACCTAATTACTGGGTCCAGGGCCCACTCCCTTAATAAAATGTTAATTTTCAAGCGTGCTACATGTTTAGCTAGTCTACCGAGTTCCTAAACAGGCGATGCCACCGCAAAGATGAGGACTTCGGCACCTAAAAGCTGCTCCAGCGGTGCCCAACTTGCACTGGCGGATCCAGGGTGGGGGGTGGGGGTCATCAGGGGCAAATGCCCCCCCCCCCCCGCTTGAATCTGGGGGGCATTCAATACAAGTATTCCCCCTGTGCGTTCCCAATTTATCGTAAAATCGTAAAAATTATCTTTGCAGCAGTCAAAATCCAGCTACCCATAGTCAAAAACCGGAAAATTTCGCGCCGCTTCGCGGCATGACACAACTTTTGCAATTGCTTATACAAATTTGGAAAATGGGAAAATGAATTCCATTAGGTAAGTGTCTGGCAGAGGCTTTCCTTGGCGGTGATTGCTGGCACTGGCGGATCCAGTGGGGCATCAGGGGAAAATACCCCCCACCACCAAAGGAATCTGAGACGGGCATCCAATACAAGTATGTCCCCCCCCCGCGCGTTCCCTGCACTGAACGTGAACAACAATGATCTTAGGAGAAAACTTCATGAAAACGGATTTGTTATTCTCTCGAGTGATTGAATTTGAAGTTGGTATGTATCCCTTTATTTCAATGATAGACAAATCAGCGCACCTAAGTCGTGCTGCAATTCAAGCTGCCCCGTTGACACTTACCCTCGCCCGCTGGGGTGGTGGGGGGAGAATCAACCCCCCTCCCGGATTTTATAAATAACTTGAAAACTATGATAGATATCAACATCAAACTTTCAGTACTTATGCTGCATCAATTCTTCTCAGTCTTCAGTCTTCTTACCCAATTCCAATTAAATTTATACAGTATTTTGGGAAATAATGACGTTTTAATGACGTCATGTCATACCATTTTGGGTAAATAAAATATAAATGCTTGAACAATCGTAGAAAATAGAGTTTTGAAGCAAATTGCAAATACAGACGTCAAAAGAAAATAAATGACATTCTCTTCAAAATGTCCATCTCGGATTTTCGAAATTGTGTGTTTTGACCCCCCAAAATAAGAAGAATGTTTTTTTTTTAAATCCACGTTTTTGTTGTAAATTCGAAAACTGAATTTCTTAAGGCTCGAATACCAAAATAAAGTGACCGGCCCAAATACGCGGAGAAAAATAAATGGGGTACAATTTTGCCACAAAAAGATACCCCCCACCCCCACGGAGAGAGGCTGAACCGCCTGTGCCAACTTGTTAGACCAAAGAGGTAATAGTGGGGACCTACCCAGGACCATCTTCCAAAGCCATCTCCCCACAAGCTCCTCCAGATTCACAGGAACCATTTATGCGCGAAAAAGTCGTTCTGCCTCTTGCTGCTTTCAAACCATTTGCACTGTTACCGGTTGTTTGTTAACCCGGCAGTCACTGGGGTATATTCTGTAACACGACTCACGGGGGGGGGGGGGGGTTATCCCCCCTGATATCTTCAGAACCAATGATCGCAGCGGGACGCGCAAGGCGGCATTCGAAAACGCTCAATGAGATAAACCTAACGCAAACTTTAAAATTTCAAATTAAGGTCACATGTCAGGTTACGGTCAAGTCAAACCCCACATGAGCTAAAGTGAGATTGTTGGAAAAGATCAAGGTCAAGGTCAGGTCACAAAAGGTCACTACACACAAAATATCTACGAAAGTCATGCAGCGCATGTTTCATGGTGCTTGTACGCGTAGAATTCGATAGTGGTAGTCATTTTACCACCTGACTTCATTTACGTGAAGTTAGTGTCAAGATCAGGTCAAGTTGGTCAAAGTTTGAAATTGATAAATCGAAATGAAAAAGCATGTTTCTAGATCAGTTTTATCGAAAAGAAACAGTGCTGGCATTTATTTGCCTGTATCCGGTCAATAAAAGGTAAAAAACGCAATTTCAAAATATGACGTCATGATTTACCCATACTTTATATGCCATGACAGTCAAAAAAGATGATATCATTTTGAAATTTGGTATGGTAGTTGCTCATATGTCGTTATCTGACATATATTCCGTTTTTTTCGATATCTTTGAAAAAATGTGATTTTGTGAGCATTTAAACAATTTAAAAAAAATGTTTGTGGTCAAAAACCAAAATTTTCGAAATTTCGAGATAACTGGTTTGTAGCCCTTGCAATTTTCTACCTTGTAGCGTTTTTTTATTGCATTTTGCTTCAAATGCGGCATTTGTACGTCCTGTCAAAGTTTAGCCGATTTTGGTGTCAAAATCGTGTTTAGTGACGTCACTAAATTCACTATATCTCGAAAAATTCCTACCAATTTTTTCTAATTTTATCTCAAAAGGTGTAAACATGATGCCCAGAAAGGTTCTCAAAGTTTGGCGTCGATATCTGCATTAGTTATTGAGATATTCCTAATATTCCTAAGGGGGAGGCTAAACCCCCCCAAGTGACTCGCGGGTTAAAGGGAGTCAGACTACCAGGGGCGCAGTCAGACCTTCAGAAAGGGGGAAGCCCCTGGGAGAGGCTCCCGACCCCAAACAAATACCCCTGGATATGAAAAACTCTACGGATTTCGGCCACTTTATTTTATGAGGCCCCCTTTTTAACAATTTTTATTCGTCTACTTTTGATGAGCTAGATTGGACCAGGACCCTCAGCAGGCATTGCACTAAACGCATTACTAATTTGTATTGGTACGTACAGGAGAGAAAACATATCTTAGCTGACAACAGGTGGGGGTCGGCTTTTGAGTGTGGGGGCGGCTGAAATGACGAAAAAATGTACCCCCATTTTGATACGTGTATACGTGTGCCTTTGTGGCATTTTTTATGTGGATTTTAATGTTATGGTAGGTAGGTAGGTATGTACTTGTTAGTTAGGGCCGCGAAGCGGCGCAAAATGTTTACGGTTTTGCCTGATAAAACCCAGAAATATAGGCGTTGGGCCTTGTAGCTCGGGTAATAAGCTAAAAATGCTATTCATTCAATTCAGCGTTACGACGAACCGATGACGATGACTATGGCTTCGTTATGACGATGACTACTGATGTGACACCGCGAAGCGGCGTGAAAATTATAATTTTAAGTCCTGGAAAACGAAATGTTAATATTGGAACCAGACCGTGAGGTGAGATGGCTTGATGAGACGGTCCTGGCCTGTTTCCACTATTAGCTCTTCGGTCTAGCAAATTGTGTACCGCTGGAGCAGCTTCCGGTTGCCGATCTCCCCGTCTTTGCGTTCGCGTCGCCTTTTTCGGAACTCGGCAAACTAGCTAAACATGTAGCCTGCTTGAAACTTAAAAGTGAATATTGTATGCATGGAATGGGCCCTGGGGCCAGCAATTCCCGCCAAAGAGAGCCACTGCCAGACACTTAATTAAATAATTTTTCCCATTTTCCAAATTTGTATAAGCAATTGCGAAACTTGTGTCATGCCGCGAAGCGGCGCGAAATTTTCCAGTTTTTGACATAGCTGGATTTTGACTGCTCTGCGAAGGCAATTTTTACGATACATTTGTATTTTTCCCACAAAAAGTGTGTGTGTGTGTGTGGGGGGGGGGGGGGGGGGGTCGACCCCCCCCCCCCACCTTTTAAAAGTGGAGGGAGTTTGCCAGACCTCCGCCCCCGACCCTCCCGTCGGCGACGCTCCTGGCTGACAAATATTGCAGCACACACTCTCCTTAGAGGAAACGTTAAAATTGTTTTGTACTACCACCCAGCCCCCCCCCCCCCGAATTCAAAAACGCATTCGACTTATCAGATTATCATTTTTAAACCCAAGAAAACATTGCGCCAGGTGGGTCAGAGTACAGGTACGGCTAGCAGGCGCTCCAGGCGACGGCTAGCAACCCCTGGGCAGGCTAGAGGGCCCCGTTCACAGATTCAATGGCCCTCTAGATAAGCTCGAGAGGGTCCTGAACAGACTCAATGGCCCATTGGCAAGCCGAGAGGCCCCTGAGCAGACTCTAATAGCCCCTGGACAGGTTTGAGAGGCCCCTGGACAGGACCAAAGGACCATTGGGAAAGCTCGAGAGGCTCCTGAACAGACTATAATGGCCCCTAGGCAGGTTCAAGAGGCCCCACAATAGACTATAATGGGCCCTGGCCAGGCTCCAGAGGCCCCTTAACATACTCAATGGGCCCATAGACGTGTTCGATAGGCCACTGGGCAGGCGTTTGGGTCATAGGTGGGTTCAATTGGCCCATGGACAAGTGGACATGCTCTAGGGGCCCCTGAACCGGTTGTGGGCACCTGAGTGGGCTCAATGGGCCCAGGGCATGCTCTAAAAGTCCCTGGGCATGTTTTTGCGCCCTTAAGTGGGCTCAATGGGGCCCCTGGACATGCTCGAGAGACCCCTGGACAGTTTTTTTGGCCCCTCGGTGGGCTCAATGGGCCCCTGGGCATGCCCAAGAGGCCGGCTTCGAAAGCCCTTCAGTGTCTCTGAGGGCCCTTGACATGCACCAGAGTTACCCTTGCCTGTTTTGACGGCTTCTCTGTGACTTTTTGCAAGCGATTTAGCTAATGCAAATACAGTAAACTGGCATATATTGATACATATGCAATACAACGACAGGGACATTCGTGGTAAGTCAACAACTCGAATATGAAATTAATGTCACATTACAATATTATCAAGTTCAGCACACATTTTTAGGTGCGCGAGTTATACCTTTTTAGAGATCGCCTCTGAAAGTCGACTTTGATTATCAGAGGCAATCTCTTTGCGCAAGTGACCGGGCAGATCGTTCACGTCCACCTGTGTATCGGCGCTTCTTTGATCGTCTGCACGCTCATACATCAGCACGTACGTGGTATCCGTTAGGCCCGTCAGGCACATCTCACGGTCATCACCAGGGAGGTCATTAACGATAGTATATGTTAGGCCCGTCAGGCACATCTCACAGTCATCACCAGGGAGGTCATTAATCGATAGTATATGTTAGGCCCGTCAGGCACATCTCACGGTCATCACCAGGGAGGTCATTAACGATAGTACATGTTGGGCCCGTCAGGCACATCTCACGGTCATCACCAGGGAGGTCATTAACAATAGTATATGTTAGGCCCGTCAGGCACATCTCACGGTCATCACCAGGGAGGTTATTGACGATAGTACATGTTAGGCCCGTCAGGCACATCTCACGGTCATCACCAGGGAGGTCATTAACGATAGTATATGTTAGGCCCGTCAGGCACATCTCACGGTCATCACCAGGGAGATCATTAACGATAGTATATGTTAGGCCCGTCATGCACATCTCACGGTCATCACCAGGGAGGTCATTAACGATAGTATATGTTAGGCCCCTCAGGCACAGAGGTCGAAAAATTTACCAACTCGCCAGCCAGCGCTGGTAGCAAAATATGCTCATCAATGTCGGCCAAGTGTAGCAAAACAGTCGACTCTACACTCGTAAATTCATGCAGGATTTTACGACCAATGAAATGTATTACAGTAATGTTGTCAGCTTGATACTTTTTTCAGTAACAACATAGACTAAACATAGAACATAGACTTAAAAGTCGTCGTTTAACATCGTTATCGGCTAATTCAGGCCACAAGTTCACATATCTGCACACTTAATATGATTTACTACTGCCATTCCTCAAACAATACCGCAACTGGTATCGGTAGACTGCTCTGGCCTGGCCAGACACCGGTGGAAATGTAGCCATCACTATCTGAAAGCACCAACTTGAATCGCGCAGCTGCGACATCGCGTCGCAGCTGCTACATTGGACCTTTTTCAGGAATAGTAGTAAATAACGAGGTGCAGTAGTGCGCAAGTTTCCCATGGTATTTTTGTCCGTTTGTATACCCATTGCAGGGAACTTAAGTGACAGAAAAGGATCGAGTTTTTGCTGTAGTAAGTATTGTGACTCAACTCTGTTTTAATACTACCATCACTATTCAGAGCGGCCTTTGAAGCAAGCGCTGCGAGTGCGGCGCTCCTCTGTGGTGATGTGCTGTGACGTCATCCATGACACTGAAGCAGTGTGAAGGGTCCAAAAAGGGAGGTCCAGTTTTTGCCATTGTGATTGCACTTGAAGTTGCAGGTAAATACTGTGAGACCAGGGAAGAAGCCTTCTTTTAAGCATAGTGCAATGCCACTTTGAAAGTTGTTTGTTTAAAGCCATAAGTTACAGGGTTGCCAAGGCTCGTCACACCACCAGCACCAGCACCAAGTCATGTCCAAGTACGTAAGTGCATCCTGGGCATAATAAGCTTCTGCCTCCGAGTGTTTCCACTGTGTTGAATGTATATTTAAATTTGTACTGTGTGAATAAAGTCAAAATAAAGTTCACCTCTACCATTAATTGTAATGAAAGTTTAACATGCAATGTCAATGTTCGGTAAAGCCCAGGCTACACTATGCGTGATTTCCTGCAAATCACGTGCGTGTTATCCGTGTTGTCGGGGTTTGCGTGACAGAACAAGTTCAGCTGATAGTAAATGCATTGGGTGAGCTACACTGGCACATCACGCAGATCCCGGATGAAACGGCAAGGAAATTCCGCAGACACGTCACAGACGAAACGATGAAAAGTTCAAAATTCTGAACTTGTAGTGTTTTCCGAGATTGCGCGTTGCAGTTTTTTATCATTATGCTTGATTTCGCGTATTGCAGTCTATACTAGACCTAAACTTGAATGATTTGTGCTGAGTATCATGGCGGAAGATGAATGAAGAAGCGTTTGAGCAAATTGTAAGTTTTGAAACTTGTGTTGAAGCTGGTAGATATTTATGCAGTGGTTTATCGATTACAAAAATGCAGTGGTTTATCCATTTTCCTTGCGTGATTTGCTTGACCGGCAGATCCCGGACGTCAAGGAAGTTCTGCAAACACGGAGAACACGCGCGTGATTTCCTTGATAATCATGCATAGTGTAGCCTGGGCTTAAGAGCCCTGTTACATCAGATAATCAGTAATAACATAATTTTCAAGTCATAGCCTGCTATACAAATATTCAAGTAAACCAGTGTGTTTTATTTAGTTTTTATCATCTTTTAATCTTATGTCCAGTTAAATTATAGTGATGCATGTCATTTTGACCTACATTACAATTTGTGCGTCCTAGTCGGTTACTTTTGCGACCCTTTTTCCAATGAGCATGATGTATTGAAGTTGATATGTGTCTCTAAATTATTATGACAAATTCAACTAGGTGCAGGGATATAGGCCACGGTGACCACGGTGGCCATGCCCCCCCCCCCCCCCCCCCCCCCCCCCCCCCCCCCCCCCACCCCCCCCCCCCCCCCCCCCCCCCCCCCCCCCCCCCCCCCCCCCCCCCCCCCCCCCCCCCCCCCCCCCCCCCCCCCCCCCCCCCCCCCCCGAGCAAAAATGTACACTAGATAGAATGAGATTCTCATGACCGGACTCCCCCCCCCGGTCAACAGCATATGTCTGAGGAGCGAAATTTGTTTCTACCACTGACGTGCCCCCCCCCCCCCCTGATAAAAATCCTGGCTACGTGCCTGACTAGGTACTGCTAGCCAATCCTGTTACACCACTACAGCTCTGCATTACACTATGCAATATCAAGATTTGGGTGAAATTGAAATGCTGAATGGTTGAACTTCCGCTTGTTATTCATATCTTTATTCATACCATTACTCCTTTGGCCTATATATCCAATTTATCTGTTTGTGTTCTGTGTTTGCATGATATATGCTGGCATAGCATCATCAAAATGTAACTACATTGTTACAAACTCTAGAAACCAGAGCCTGCTACGGCATCCATTGGCAGATCCAGAACGGTGGTTTGGAGGGGGGGGGGGGGCAAATTCCAAAATAAAATATCACACAATTCGGAGAACTTGTCAGATTTCGCTTGCTTATGCATTGATAGCTGATATAAAACCAACTTTCTTTAGTAAAAGTTGCTTAGATTTTCTTCTATATCAGGACATGTGTCAATTTTGCGCCAATTTCAGGCGGTGGGGGGGGGGGGGGGGGAGGGGCATGTCCGCTTTGAACCCCCATGGATCTGTTAGTGAGGGCTTCCAATCTGTTGCAGATAGTGTGTTGTGTTGTGAACAAGATGCATCATACAGGCGTCCAGGCTAGTTCAGCACATAATGTGTCAGTTTTACCTTCAGATGCTCCAAAAGGCAATATTCTTGAGTTGGCTTGCAAACATAATATACCTTATGTTGAATGTTTCAATGCAAATTGAAGCTCTGTCCCTTCAAAACTATTTTTCTGTACCAACACTGCGATTATTTGTTTATTTATTTAGTTTACCAGTAGATCCAGTAATCAGAGATTGTATGACCAGTAATCATATATTATTTGAGTTAATTTGGAAGCATGTGGCTTGTAGGTTCTCTTTCAGTTAGGTAGTTTATTAAAATTATGACATGTTTCAATGTTTTTGTAGGCACTTTTGTGCTGCTAAATAACCAATGTTGTCTGTGTGTATTGTGGGACAGTTGTAGAGTCTATGCAATTTATGGGGTGTGTTTTATGTCTGTACTCTGTCCTATGAATCAATATATAGGGCATCATTTGAGCTCATAGAGATGAGCGTTTAATTTATATTGTCTGCTGCAATTTGCATTATGCCATTTTCCCTAAACTTACTTTGTAGCTGAAACAACATTCACCAAAGTATACCATTTTGCGTTGCTCCGGGAACAAACGCCATCTATATTCTATAACCTAGGTGTGCTGCCCTCTTCAAGGTCAGCTGCAAATAGTCCAGCATTTGTGTAGCACAATTATTTCAGCTCGTGTTGAGTTCAGTTGCCATCAGTATTTGTTCATCGTTAGCGCCAATCTCATTCTTCACTTTGGACTGTCAAAAACTGGACCAGATCCTTCAATAACAACATAATCTGCAGCAACATATTCCAGCTATCGACGCCTATCCAACAAGGTTTTATCGGCTAAAGGCAGCGCAACGTCAAGCATGAGAGCAATCGTAAGATGATTCCTTAAAACATGTACTTACTGCTCTGATCAGGACGCATCATGCAACAGGCACGTATCCAGGATTTCGCCGGGGGGGGGGGGGGCGGTGCCTCGAAAGGTCTCTCTTCCTGAGTGTTGAAAGGGGCCCTTCCCTAGAGTTAAAGGGCCCCTTCCCTAGCGTTGAAAGGGGCCAATTGGGCACTTGGCCCCTCCATGCTGGCTAGGGCCCATTCGGCATGTTAAGGGCCCCCTCCGACCCGCCCAGGGGCCCTTCCGACCTGCCCAGGGGCCCATCCGACCTGCCCAGGGGCCCTCCGACCTGTCCAGGGGCCATCTGTGCTGTCTAGAGGCCCATTCGGCATGATGGGGCCCTTCTGACTCGCCCAGGGGCCCTTTTGATCTAGTCAGAGGCCCCTCTGACCTACACAGGGACCTTTTGGACGTCCATGGGGCTCTCTGGTCTTTCAGAGAGGGCCCTGGTGGCCCTAAAGGGGCTCTGCAGTGCTCTAAACTCTATAAAGACCACGCTTCGCGTGGTCTCCATACTTTTAGAGAGCTCATGATACCGCGCTTCGCGCGTTCTCGTTGGCCCTTTTCGGCACACCCTGGCGTCCAGGCCCCCACCCCTTGGTTACGTGCCTGTCACGGAGCATTGCAAATCGACCGGGAAGTATCAGATTGGGCATATCAATTTTCGAGTTGGTAGCTGGTCGGCCATTTTCTCGACCTCTGCTCAGGCACATCTCACGGTCATTACCAGGGAGGTCATTAACGATAGTATATGTTAGACCCGTCAGGCACATCTCACAGTCATCACCAGGGAGGTCATTAACGATAGTATATGTTAGGCCCGTCAGGCACATCTCACGGTCATCACCAGAGAGGTCATTAACGATAGTATATGTTAGGCCCGTCAGGCACATCTCACGGTCATCACCAGGGAGGTCATTAACGATAGTATATGTTAGGCCCGTCAGGCACATCTCACGGTCATCACCAGGGAGGTCATTAACGATAGTATATGTTAGGCCCGTCAGGCACATCTCACGGTCATCACCAGGGAGGTCATTAACGATAGCATCGTCAGTAGGAGAATCTTGGACGATAACGGTCTCGTGGGGAGTGACTGATGCGTCGTCTAGTCTTATCCAATGCGAGCCTGAATTCCGTGCGAGGCAGTTATAGTGGCCAGAGTGCAGACTAGTCCCCCTGTGCGCAATCACCGCTTGAAGGCGATATCTCCCGTGGCTCTCCGCCCCGAACACTGGTACGCTGATGTGCTCAGTCAGGCGGACCGGGGTCAGGATTTTGTGGCCTGTGCCTGATTGCCGATTATAGGTGAATCTGTTTAGGGTGATGTTTAGCTGGCGGGGCAGCTTCAGAAGATGCAGCTGTCTCTTGGCATCCGCTAATTGGTCAAATGTATTGCAGCTGTACTGATTATCACCCTGAAGGCTCTCCGGCGACAAGTAACTTTCGAGCAGAGAGGTCAAGTTCAGCTGCCGGTTAGAATGCCCGTGCTCACTGGAATGTGGGACAGGCAAGTGAAGTTCCGTGAGGAGCTCCGTTTTACTTTGGACTGCGCCGCAAGTTCTGCAGGTGTGCACCGTCACTGTTTCGCAGCCTAACAGACGGTGCACGAGCGAGCCTGGCGTTCCCCTGATAAAATTACCATCTTCAGTTATGGAGCTTCGGCCACACTTTGTGTCGCCAGTCTTAGCGAGATCGGAATATCCGTTGTTCTCCGTACTCGTTCAATGTGCCTGACCAGGAACAGCCGTGAGCTTCTCTTCGTGCAACTCGTTCATGACGTAACGGAGGAGTTCGGCGCAGTCCTGCTGCTGACTAGGCTGGAAACCCGGTGGCAACGCCGCAAGGCGGAAGTCCGAAGGCCTAAAGCACAGGCGCTCAGAAAAGGCGAGGTGCGCTAGGACGCGCTGCAGGGCAGCCAGAATGGGCTGGGAGATAGTTGGACGGGATCGCATAACTACGGTTCTCAGGCGCGATAAGTAAAAGAGCGTTTGACGTGCAGCGTTCAGGTAGCACGTATTCCCAAGATTGATTAGCCCCCGGCCCAGAGGGGCTTGTGGAAGCAGGGGGACATCGGGGGGTGCTGGCTGGACGACGAAGCTCCTTTCCCGGTCGCCTGCTGCACGACGATAAACGTTGTGTGTAGCAACTGCGCTCAACGCTGTTTGCGCTGCCGAACCACGTATAGCGGCTGCGTTTCCACGGATGATGGCCATCAACACCCGTTGCCACAGTCAGGCCGTCTCTCGCCGCTCGCCGGTCGCAGATGATATTCGTCGGCCAAGTTCCTTAATAAACCTGGTGGCTGCGGGGCCGATGACTCCAGACGTTTCCACTGCCAGCGGCGCGAATAGGGACTGAGATGAGATGGAGGCGTATCGCTGTACCTTGCGCGCTTCTGCAGCACGAGCAGCTGTCCCTGGATTCAACGCAGAGCCCACCACGACGCTGTCAGCGTAGGTATCCGTGCAGGTGGCGTCCCACGCCAAACATTTTCCACTTGTGAAAGGAAATGTGTCAAACCGTCAGGGCGCTTGCCGTCTCCCCTGCCGAGACCCACCGGTTCCAGTACCGATGGGATGCCGGCGGTGGAGAGGCTGCGCTTCACCAGATCGTTACGCTGGGCATGACGAGGGAAACGTCCCGCACTCTTCTTGCAGGATAGGGCGTGGTGCCCTAGGCGTTCGACGGGGCGACCGCAGAGACGGCAGGCATGCGGCTCGCATATTGCAGCTCCAAGGCGGAGGGCGGCAGCAATTCTGACGGTCTCGGGATGCAAGTGTAAACCGAGACTCGGCACCGGTATTGCGTGCAGCCAGGCGGCAGTATGTGGCTGACTGGAGGCCAGGAGACGTGCCCTATGAATCTGGTTCATTCCGCCAGTCAGCTGATTCTTGCAGGCGAACGAGCGAGCGCAGTCATCGACGGCCAGAAAGAAACTAACGGGGCCAAGAGGGTCACCCTGCTGTACGCCGCAACAGGACAGAATGGTGTAGTCGCCGATGTGAAGGGGCGTAGGAGTACTGTAAGCTTGAAAAGCTAACCGGTAGGTTTCAGGGCAACGATCACGGATAATTTTCAGAATCACGTCTTTCCTGACTGTGTTAAACGCGTTACGCACGTCGACCTTCACCAGGACGGATGGGGGTGAATCCTCCGTCACAGCCGACAGGAACTCGAGGGCAGCGTGAACTGCAGCCTCACACCGCAGGCGGGTTCCGACTCCGAGCTGCACTGGCCTAAATTCCGGTGCGAGAAGGTCGGCCCCGTGATGCGCAGCAATGCGGCAGGGTCGGCGGCGGTAGATACTACCGATGGCGATGAGGCGTAACCCACCGTACCGCAGCGATGCGGCAGGGTCGGCGGCGGTAGATACTACCGATGGCGATGGGGCGTAACCCACCGTACCGCAGCGATGCGGCAGGGTCGGCGGCGGTAGATACTGCCGATGGCGATGGGGCGTAACCCACCGTACCGCAGCGATGCGGCAGGGTAGGCGGCGGTAGATACTACCGATGGCGATGGGGCGTAACCCACCGTACCGCAGCGATGCGGCAGGGTAGGCGGCGGTAGATACTACCGATGGCGATGGGGCGTAACCCATCGTCCTTCTTACGTAGAGCGCAGAGAGCGGCACCAAAGAAGGCGTCGCGGGCGAACTCTGGGATTCGGCCATCTAGCACCAGGTTTGTCAGTTTGGACAGTGAGCTCAGGAGGCGCCAGCCAGGCTCTACTGCTTCGGTGGTGATAAGCTGGCGGAGGTGGAGAGGCCTCACCCCGTCTAGGCCCGCCGATATCCCGGTCGGCATCGAATCGATGGCTGACCTGACGTGCTCCGCTGTCACCTGGAGCGGACGAGTGTCGTTGTCTTGTGGTGGAGGGGGCGGGCCTCGTCGAATGGTGTTGGCGGATGTTTGTCCTTGAGGGCGCTCACTATGTCACTGGTGGGATGAACAAAATCCACGTTGGATGTGAGAGTTCTAAGGGCTGCCTTTATGTCGCCATCTGCGCACTTGGAGCGAACTCGGCGAGCGATGATATCCCCCAGAGGCCCCAGAGGAGCCTTTTGTGGTGTTGTGCGCTGCTCTGGGACAGGTTGGGAGCCTGACTCCATGTCGACAACCTGTCTTTTAATGGTGGAGGCCGCGGTTGGACGCGAGTCATTTGCAGTTTTGAGAGGGGCTCGGAGTGCAATAAACGCAAAGGATAAAAAGCGTCCCCATGTGTCAGCGCTAGGTTCAGAGATAGCTTTGTCAATAAGTTTCGACAGGCAGTCGGCGGCGGAGGCACGCGCAGCTTTAGGGATCCGTTTGATTACGGTACAGCTGTGCCGTAGCTCGGCCAAGCGCTCAGAGAGGGTGGTTGGCGGCACGCCAGCGAATACCTGACTACCCAGACCCAGCTGTGGGGCACCTGCAGGTACGGCCTCGCCAGATCCACGTAAGGTGACTGAGCTTCCACGGCATTTGCTACAGTGCCACAAACTGAGTGCTCGGGTCTGGACCAGGGTCAACTTGGCGCAAGATGTGTGCCAACGCTCACCACAGTTGCCACAGGTAGTCGCTGCCTTCCTGGTAGATACGCTCGGGCAGGCGACACAAATGTCCTGAGAAGGAGTTGTCAAACTGCCTGACAACTTGGAGGATGTCTGGGTTGCACCAGTCGGGCCGGGGTTGAGCTCCATGTCACCGGCAAGTAGAGCGGAGGGACGTAAGCCAGACGGCCCGCTGACGAGTAGCATCTGAATTAGCGCTGTATACAACGCGGCTCTTGAAGTGAAGACCTTCACTTTTCCGGTCCTCGGTAATTGCTTTTGGAGCACTGGCAGCAGGATGAGGCCGCCTTGGAGCGGCTCGGTCCACCACAGCGACGATGGTTGAACCGGTGATGCGAGCAGGACGCGGGAGACCAGCGACGGTGATACGTCATTAGCCGCTGAAGCTGCTCCGGCAGTCAGTAACAGCAGAAAGGCTGCCACTATCAAACTGGCGTTATCATTCCATGCTCTGCCGGTGCCACCGGCCGCCCAACCAGGAAAAGGCATGCCTAAGCAGAAATTCAGGTGATGATGATTCAGGTAGGTGATGTTTCGAAGTTATGAATTTATTTTATTTTTCACGATTATTTAATCTGTCCGATGCGGATCTCCTTTCACAAAATCACGAGCGCTGGCGAACTTGCTGGAAATAGCTGTTCAGGCTCAACAAAACTTTTGCTAAATAGTCGGAAAACGCAGTACACTTGGAGAATGAATTAGAAGAAAAACGTCACTTACTCAGCTGTTCCGCGCGGCCCATGGTACAAGACATTTCAGGCAACAGTGCGAAGACTAAGGCGATCCATTGATGTACTTGAAAATACAGGCAGCCAGGCTGAAAACGGGCGCCAAACCACGTCTCAACTCGCCATTGATATCGCGACGAATTCTTACCAAATTTTTGGAATATGTGACTTACAAAATCTTCAATTTCTTCAAAACCGCTTTGTTCCACAAGCTTGTCTGGCAGCCACAGATCTAAAAAGAAATGCTCTATTCGACGAATATAGTTTTAAGTGCAATCAGTGTTGAATACTGCAATAGTAACGTGACACACGGAGCGCCGCGCAAGTCAACTATCAGCTGTCAACCAAAAAGCAAATTGTATCTGGAAAAGCAAATGCAAATGCAATGTAAAGCAAATGCAAATTGTATCTGGGCCAGTCTAGGCGGAGCCCCCTGTGACCCGTAGCGGGGGGGAGGGGCAATTGCCCCCTGGCTGCGCCAATTTCATGCTGTTATATTCCTCTCATAACAGGCAACATGCTGGTTCTTACCGCATTGCTCTAAGTTGCTTGGTTTGGAAGTTAACAGGGGGGCCTGTCAGGCACCCCCCCCGTAGGGCGAAGGTGAAAAAGCTCCCATAGGTCGAGGGTTAACAAAATAGCACTTGCTTTTACATTTACTATGTTTAAAACGAACTTGACTTTGTAAAAGTTGTTTATATTTCCTTAAAAATAAGACAAGATGCCAATTTTCGGTCGATTTTAGTCGTTTAGGGACATGGCACGATTATATCCGCCCTTGAGCACCCCCAATTTTTGTTTTTTTTTGGAAATCCACACCCCTGACTGCTAGACTTGGTTGCCGGAGACGAGGCGGCGGAGAGCGGCACACTGACTGGCCAGCTGTCAGCGCAGGATCCGGGGGCAGCAGCGGCTCCAGCGAAGACGAGCTGGAGCGAACTGGGGCCGAAGCCCAGCTGCTGCGAGCTGGGCCAGCGGCGGCTGGCTGCGCTCGCCGCTCGGTGCCTGTTTGGCGGGTTCCGTCGCCTGCAGGCGAGCGCGACTGGGCTAAACGCACGGCCCGGGGCGACGTACCATTGTTCTCCATACTGTTAAGAATAAAGACAAACGGGAAAAAGCGATAGTATTGCAGATATTGTTTTCTAGCATGCGGTTGGAGAACGGATATAGGCCGGAGTCATAGTTGGAGTCGGAGTCGGAGTCGGAGTCGATTTTTTCAGACTGGAGTCGGAGTCTGAGTCTGAAATGCTAAAATTATGTCGACTCCGCAGTCCTGCTAGGAATCACCAATTATCGGCTTCACTTATAATAATCTCAACAACAGCGTGAACAGATATAAGAACATCTGAAAAGTATGGATAACGGGGCGTAGCTTCTCCAGAAAAGTTGGGGGGGGGGGTCGGCTGAGCTGGGAAAAATCGCTTAAAGTACCTACAAAATCCACCAAAAATACATATTTCTGAACGGATTTGACCCATTTCCTCGTCTAAGTTGGGGGGAGGGGGGGGGCTGAAGCCCTCCATCCAACTGATTAGGATCTGAAGCCCTCGCCCAACTGATTAGGATCCTACACATACTGGTGGATAATAGCAAGGTTACTTTACTAATAAGGTTTACCCACGAGGGAGAAACGACTCCCGGGGTGACGTCACAACATTTGGCAACAATATTTTGTAATATGGTAGCAAATAAACAAAGTCGCTTATGGCGCGGAGATTCTCATCATTTATCACGAATTCCCAACTACAAACCTACAGTGAAAAATATTATGTATTTATGCTTTATGTATTTTGGTCTTTGTTTTGAGTGTGATCATGATTATTGATTCATGGGAAGATTAGTGGGATTTACTGTTGCTATCAATTGGGTAATAGTTCAGTAATTCACCCCCCCCCCCCGTTAATGGTGTTCATGAAGTCCATATTAGAAGAAAAGAGTATTAATACAACAAACAGAAAAGTGTGCTAGTAATACCAAAGCTTCGCTGTCACCAAAAACAATAAATAATCAAACCTAACCCTTACAGCAATTACGGTCACAGGGACCCAAATTTAGAATGGTTCTCTTGCTGTGCTGCAGCACCTACCGGGGGTGACACCAGACAGCCCCCAGACCCGCCTAGACCATCTTGTAGACGGTCAAAGATACCTACTTTTCAGTCTGTTGTAATCAGGCCTATGTCATCTCAATGCCTCCAACATGATTGGGTGGTTTGGTCAAATGACGTGTATTAGGGCTCACCTCTTCTGGTGTTTAAAAATGTTGTACATGAGTAAGTGTAGCTTTGGGTGGCTAAATATATGTTTTGAGTTCTAGTCCTTCAATTAAAATTATTAACATAGTAAGTAAATGCATCTTGTCCTTTTTTGGTATGACAGCGATTTAAGAGTATTTTGTGCATTCCAGTATTTTAAATTTTGTTTGGCTAATATTTACATTTGTGGTGCACAAATTTCTTATGTGTCCATGGTGACTAACAAACAAAACAGCATACGCTGGAGAGCGATGGTATCCTTTTTTTTCTGTGGTGTGACATGTTGGTGAGGTTCTTTGATCGCATCGCTAATTCCAATTTAAGTGGCAGGGTTATCACTGCTGTGATGACTGACTAATTTTATATTGTAAACTTTACATAAATATAATGAATGGTGAATGGTGTACAAATCAATATAATGGTGTTCCCCCTAACACGTCATTTGACAACCTGCGCAGAAAGATGAGCACTGGGATGGTGCTACCTGGTATTTCTATTGCCTTGGTTGTAATATTACTGTCAGCTGACTACTCTTCTTCTATTATGGACCTCAGGAACACCATAAACTGGGGAGGTGAATTACTGAACTAGTACCATCAATTGTTTATGGTAAGCATCCAATCTTTGGATACATCCTAATCTCAGAATTCTCATGCTATCAGAATGTTAACAATAAAGGTATAGTCTGCACTCTGATAGCATGACAAGTCAGCTCAGGATGTGCCAGAAGACTGGATGTTTACCCCAATATTTTGGTGAATTTCCTGATGTTTTTCTTCAGAACAATGCCATATTGTGCAGTACCAGGGAGTTTAAACGGATTTACAACAGCTTCCGTTGGTATCAAGTGATTTGTTTTTCCCAAAGATCAAGCACATGCTAATCAGTGGTGTAAGAGCATCAAGAGAGAAGGGACCATTCATGATGTGAAAGACCTACATGTGTGCTCAGAACACTTTGCTGAGGATGACTATATAAGAAACTTGACGCACATAGGTAGGACGATGTGTGCAATGGACACTGGCGGATCCAGGGGGGGGGGGCAATCCGGCCATGGCCCCCCCCAAAAAGCCTGGAAGGGGAGGGGGGGGGAGGGGCAACATGTCTTTTGCCCCCCCCCAAAACAAAATAAAAAATATATATAAATAACTGTAATATGAGCCTCAACGCATATAAAAAACAATAAAATTCCGTGTTCTGTGAAATTTTAAGAAAGAAAAAATGAACACGTTCATAAATAATGATTTCGTCGTCGACGAAGGAATAACTAGACCCACGACCAAGGGCGGATCCAGGGGGGGGCGAACGGGGCCATGCCCCCCCCCCCAAGCCTGTTTAAGGGGGGGCCAAACTATGTTTAGCCCCCCCCCAAGACGTGAAATTTAATGCATGCTATATTTGCGTTTTTAGAACGGTACTGGGCATCCCAAAATTGCAGCAGTCAAAATCAAGCTAGCCTCAGTCAAAAACTGAAAAATTTCGCGCCGCTTCGCGGCATGACACAAGTTTCGCAATTGCATATACAAATTTGGAAAATTAATTCCATTAAGTGTCTTGCAGAGGCTCGCCTTGGCGGTAATTGCTGGCCCCAGGGCCAACTCTCTTCATAGAATATTATCTTTAAAGCGGGCTACATGTTTAGCTTGTCTGCCGAGTTCCGAAAAAGGCGACGCGAACGCAAAGACGCGGACTTCGACAACCGGAAGCTGTTCCAGCGGTGCCCAACTTGTTGGCCCGAAGAGCTAATAGTGGGGACCAGGCCAGGACTATCTCCCCAAGCCATCTCCCCCAGGCTCCTCCAGATCCACAGGGACCATTTTTGCGCGGAAATGTCGGTCTGCCTCTTGCTACTTTGAAACCATTTGCACCGTTACCAGTTGTTTGTTACAGTTCGGTACATAGGTATGTATACAGACTACAGTTATTATTATCATATGTACTATTGAGCGCAGACTGCCACCGGCCATCGTGATTTACTATCCGAGGCTAATGTATATGAAAAACTACCTTCATTTCAACATTTTGCATCATACCGAGATGTGCAACCAGGAAAAGGGGTTACCTGAGGCTTGGCTCCACTCACGGTCTGGTTCCAATATCAAAAATGCGTTTTCCACGACCTAAAATTAAAATGTTCACGCCGCTTCGCGGCGTCACATCAGTGGCCATCGTCATAACGAAGCCATCGTCATCGTCTTCGTTTCGTCGTAACGCTGAATTGAATGAATAACATTTTTAGCTTATTATCCTCTACAAGGCTAAGAAGCTAAGAATGCCTATGTTTCTGGGTTTTATCAGGCAAACCCGAGCAAAAAAAATATCGCGCCGCTTCGCGGCGCTAAATAACAAGTACCTACTATAACATGCAAATCCACATTAGAAATGTTGCAAAGGCTTAAATACACGCATAACAAATTGGGGTACATTTTTTTGTCGTCATTTCAGCCGACCCCCCAACTCAAAAATTATCGGCGACGCCCCTGGGTACAGCTGACAATTGACATAGTTTTTATCAGTGTAAGGCAATGTCGGAACAATACAAACTGCAAGCTGACATCTTTCCTTTTTCGATATCCCAAAAGGTCAAAAACCTAAAAAAAAAATGGGGAAAAAAATCGAAATCGTGTGGTTGCAAAATAAAGTGGCCCAAATCCGGGAAGAAATTCGAAATTGGGGGTAGGTAAGGTCCGCTAAAAAAAAACGGTTTGCACCCCCCCCCCCCAAACGGCCGGCTGGATCCGCCCTTGGCAATGGAGACCTTCCTAGTCGTCTTTGTGATGCTTGCATTATGCATATGCCTGTATCACTGGTGCGCGCGTATGTGTATCTGTGTATTTCATGTCATTGTACGTAATTCTTGTCACTCGGTGCTTACCAGATAAGTTATTATTTAGATTTACTGTTGATAATGGAAGAAAAGAGTGTGGAGGGGTTGCAACGTTTGGGTTGAGGCAAAGGAAGAAAGAGCTTCAGCCAGAGCTAAGATGCGGCAGAGTGAGTGCAAATCCAATGGCGTAAACGGTGTGATGGGCTGAGTGGATACATGCAGGGGATTATTGTAGCAGAAGATAGTGTTTGACGTAGAGGGGGGGGGGTTTAAGTGTATGTTTGTGTGAAAGACACTCAGGCGAGTGGTGTGGTGATCGGTTAATGTGAATATAACCTCTGCGGATGCCTGAAGCGAATATATATATATATATATATATATATATATATATATATATATATATATATATATATATATATATATATATATATATATATATATATATATATATATATATAAACTAGTATCATGCTTGCATGATTGAATCTGTTTTTGTTTTCTTCTGTGAGGTTAGGAAGCCTATTTCTTGAAATTGTCAGCATATTTTGATTGCTTGCTCATAACCAGTAAATTATAATTCTGCTAATTTATGAAGTGTACTGTTTTTTGTTTATTTGTTGTAACATGTACAAGGTCTATGTGTACACATACACAGTGAGATACAGTGTATATTTGTTTATTTGACATCACCAGTCGGATACACAATTTATGTGCAAAATTGCACAGATAGAACCACACACATTGACATATATACTTTAAATATCACATTCTATCCCTTGTTGCTGATAATCATCTTTGTATACCAATAATCAAGATCACATACAAAATCACCTATAATAAAAAAGCAATGATGCAAAGCTAATATATGGCATGAATGAAATAACTATATAATAAAATAAGACAAAGATGGGATGGAATGGTAGATAAATGTATTAAACCATAAACAAAATAGTATAAAATTAAATAGAAATAAAAGTAACAATAGCGAAACACAGCCATACCTATCACATTTTGACACTGATCAAAAATCAATTTGCACATGCACCAAAGATATCAAATAAAATGCACCAAAGCATGTCAAATATTGTGATGAACTCACAAATGAGATGGAATCAGGTTGCAATGAGTTTTTGGGAATTGCCTTTTCATCGCCTCCTCATTTACTTTACTTTATTTTATATCAAACTATCAAACTAAGCCCTAAGGTTCTTGACTTTGGGGTTGCTTCATGCCGTCGCTGATACTGAGCTCTTTTTGTTTCTTCTTTCTCATTTTCCACAACTTGTATATAGTTCCTCCTTCGTTACTTCCATTTCTTTCCTTTTATTATCAAAAATAAAATCCATGATGAGATTTTCTTTGATGTAGGGTCTCATTTATGAACCTTTTTCTTACATTTAGTAGAATGGTGAGTGTTGGTTCTGGCTTGGTATAGGACTGTAGATGCTGGTACGTTATCATACATGCGTATGTCCTGTTTGAGAACGTCCCAGATTTGATAGTAGCAGTATGGCAGGAAATCAAGAAGTAGATTATGTAATGACACCAGCCTAATGTTCTTCCCTGTTGATTATTCGAAGTCAAAACAACTTAAATATCACAATTTTAGAGGTTTGAAACACTAGGTACCCTCCCGCGCAACGGAATATACAATGCCCATTTGGTAGCATCTGGCAGTAAAATATAAAGGGATTCCATTTTCTATTTAAAAAAAAAACACTGGCACTTTTGCCTATGGTAAAAGAAATCCTTTCTTTTGATTTGCAGGGTTAACTTGAACGTCTCAAATTTTCCACTTATGCAAATATTTTCGCCATCGCAGGTGCATTTGACCAAACAATAAGAATGGTTGATTCTGTAGAACGGATAGTTAGTGCTCTATGTATTAAACTTATAACGTCATCCTTCGGTAAAGTTCGTGCTTTTAACACGTGATCGAGCTGAGTAAAGATATTTCTACTCCCGGGGTGACGTCATAGTGAAGGGAGCCTACGATTGGTGGACGGGGGCTGGATAGTAGATAACACCAATACCCCAGCTGGATAATGTTGAATCACTGTACGTATTGATATAATCTTCCTGAATATTTCTGAAAGATTATATCAATACTTATCTTGCTTATTACCACCAAACCGCAATGTTGTCAACACATTTTACCCTTACCCACATATATCACAATTATGAGGGATATTTCTAACCAAAAATCGCATGTAAAAGTTGTGTAGTTTTTCAAAACTTTCAGAATATTTCAGAAACTTTTCAGCGCAATAATCCTTCGTGAAAACGGCTATTGTGAAATATGACCTTTTGCCTTCTTTTGCAAGATAGCTCTGAAATAATAAATAACACTACTCTGAAGACTGCTCCACAAGTATGCCAATTACGAAAGTTTTCAATTATCAAGGTACAACTCGAGGAATGAAATAGTGGATACCTTAGAATAATGAGCATCGTTCTGAACCTGGATTGACCCTCCTACTGCCAACATTAGTCGCAGCCACTGGCAGGACACCGAAACTCTGCCTTTCAGTCTGAGCCACAAGTCTGGGCCTCCGTCGGCACCGTCAGGCCCCTCGTCCATCTCAGCGTGTCGGACGAGATGACGCGCTACGTCGCGTCCTCGCGGCCGTCGGACGCGAGGAGCGGCGCTGCGTCGCGAGGCGGGCTGCGCTCCTGCATTTGTCTCGCGTTCCGAATAAACCGGAAGCGGGAGAGATCCGGCGCCGCAGAGTCGGCCGAGCAGCGGTGCAGGGGCGGTGCGTTATCGCCGTCGATCGATGCTGCCAACAGCAGTCTTACAATAGGAACCCGCCTCAGGCTATACGAATGTAGCGCAGAGGGGCAGAATAGAGACGGGAAAATACAAGATAGATGCTATAACAAAACATTTCAGAGGTATGCCGCAACACCACAAATGTTGTCGTACCATCGTCCCACGAAGATTTCAGTGACAGCCTGACCTAAGGTCACACTCAGTATCATTATGAGCCTAGACAACCGTCCATCTGTGGAGGCTGCATAGTGCATACGCAGCCACCACAGATAGCCAGCCGCCACACACGCATACATACATACTACACGCATACATCTACTACAGAGAGTTATGCGTTTATCTCCCGCTCCCCTCCGTCTCAGTCCCCCAGGAGCACCATAACTCTCCGTCTCAGTCCACCAGGAGCACCATAACTCTCCATCTCAGTCCCCCAGGAGCACCATAACTCTCCGTCTCAGTCCCCTAGGAGCACCATAGCCCTCCGTCTCAGTCCCCCAGGAGCACCATAGCTCTCCGTCTCAGTCCCCCAGGAGGACCATAGCTCTCCGTCTCAGTCCCCCAGGAGCACCATAGCTCTCCGTCTCAGTTCCCCAGGAGCACTATAGCCCTCCGTCTCAGTCCCCCAGGAGCACCATAGCTCTCCGTCTCAGTCCCCCAGGAGCACCATACCTTTCCGTCTCAGTCCCTCAGGAGCACCATAGCCCTCCGTCTCAGTCCCCCAGGAGCACCATACCTTTCCGTCTCAGTCCCCCAGGAGCACCATAACTCTCCGTCTCAGTCATCCAGGAGCACCATAGCTCTCCGTCTCAGTCCCCCAGGAGCACCATAGCCCTCCGTCTCAGTCCCCCAGGAGCACCATAGCCCTCCGTCTCAGTCCCCCAGGAGCACCATAGCCCTCCGTCTCAGTCCCCCAGGAGCACCATAGCTCTCCGTCTCAGTCCCCCAGGAGCACCATAGCTCTCCGTCTCAGTTCCCCAGGAGCACCATAGCCCTCCGTCTCAGTCCCCCAGGAGCACCATAGCCCTCCGTCTCAGTCCCCCAGGCAGAGGTCTATAAATGGCAAGATTTGTCGCTCATGAAGAATCTAGGACAATTTCTGTCGCACGATGAAAACTCCCCGGTAAGGATTGTCACCATATATCAAGCAAAATACTTTCAGTTAGACGCCTGGATGGACGTTTCACGACCGAAGCCGAGCGAATCACAATGGATGGCAAATTTGAAATCAGCGTCACAAAATGTCCTGGAAACTACCCGATTCCTAAAAGGACATCTCAGGTTATCGGAGATCAGTGGCCTCGGTTGAACTGTGAAAATGCATAACGCCAGTGGGAAAATATAACCATGTAAAATGGATGCCAAATTTGAAATCAGCGTCACAAAATGTTTTAGAAACTGACATAGGGCAAAAAAGTCATATCAGGTCATCGGAGGTCAGTGACCTCGGTTGACCTCTGCAAAGGTCAACTGAGATCACAATCTCAGTGGAAACCATACATGTCACCTGTTTCCACCTGTGCATATGCTCCTGAGCAGCTAACACTCGGAAACTGCACAAGTTACAAGCACCGGTACTACGGGACGCCAGTTGGGCCTGGCATGACCTCCAGAAACAGGTCATAGGTCACGGGTCATGGGGGATAGAACTTAACCAAAGTTGAGAGTATGACACATACTCTCATGTGTCAAATTGTTCAAAAGTAAGGTACTGAAAGTTTCATTGCAATCGGTTGATAAATACGCGAGTTATTTTCGAAAAAACTTTAACCCGCGAGTCACTGGGGGTCTTTTTTTAGCCCCCCTTAGGAATATTAGGAATATCTCAATAAGCAATGCAGATATCGACGACAAACTTGTAGTACTTTTCCGGGCATCATTTTACACCTTTTGGGAAAACATGAAAAAATGTCGTAAGAATTTTTTCTCTCGAGATATAGTGAATTTAGTGACGTCACTAAACACGATTTTGACACCAAAATCGGCTAAACTTTGCCAGGCCGTACAAATGCCGCATTTGAAGCAAAATGCAATCGAAAAACGCTTAAAGGTAAAAAATTGCAAGGGCTACAAACCAGCTATCTCGAAATGTCTAAAATCGTGGTTTTTGACCCCAAAAATTTCAAAAAACTTTATAAAAAAATGCTCACAAAATCACATTTTAAAAAGATATTGAAAAAACGGAATATATGTCAGATAACGACATATGGGAAACTACCATACCAAATTTCAAAATTATATAATCTTTTTTGACTGGCATGGCATGTAAAGTATGGGTAAATCATGACGTCATATTTTAAATTTGCGTTTTTTGCTTTTTTTGACCGGATACAGACAAATAAATGCCAGCACTGTTTGTTTTAGATACAACTGATATATAAACATGCTTTTTTCATTTCGATTTATTAATTTCAAATTTTGACCTTCAGTGACCTGAACTTGACCTGAACTTGACACTAACTTCACGTAAACGAAGTCAGGTGGTAAAATGACCACCACTCTCGAATTCTACGCGTTGAAGCATCCATGAAACATGTGCTGCATGACTTTCGTAGATATTTTGTGTGTAGTGACCTTCTGTGACCTGACCTTGACCTTGATCTTTCCAACAATCTCACTTTAGCTCATGTGGGATATGTATCATACCTTTGACAGCACTTTGGGTGATTATAGGCGCAATCAAAGGTTTGTCCATAAACTCAAATACCCCGATTTTGACGTTTGACTTGACCGTGACCTGACATGTGACCTTAATTTTGATTTTTTTTAATTTGCGGTAGGTTGATCTCATTGAGCGCTTTCGAATGCCGCCTTGCGCGTCCCGCTGCAGTCATTGGTTCTGAAGACACCCCGCTGGTCCTGAACCTGAACCCCGCTTTATACAAGCTAAGTAGCTGTTGGATAGCTCTGTTGTTTTGTGTATTTTTTGAGGAACCACATTAGATTTAGATATAAAGATTAGATATTTAGTTTTGTGGATCGTTTAGGTATTATTTTTAAGCATTCATAGTTAGCTGTTACCTCTTACTTGCTTTTTAAAGGACTTTTCATTCTAGCTTGTGTGCGCCAAAATTGTCTTAGTCTTATTTCTGTGTTATTAGTTGCAGGGTTGGATAAGTAGATATTTTTTAGAAAATTAGGGATAATTAAGGTGTATTTAGTAATCAGTTTATTTAAGGATTAGATATTTAGTCTAGTATTAGGTGCACTCATAGCTGATTTGTGTCACTAGCTTTACTTAGATCTAGTTAAGGTTTAGAAGAAGAAAAACAAACAAAAAAACAAAAAATTTAAGTTAAGTTAGTAAAGTATTGGAAAGTGCATAGTACCTAAGTTATATAACCTAAGTTACTAGTGTATTCAAATGAGCATGACTAGGATGCAGGCGAAGGTAGCAGAGCTAGAGGCCCTCCAGGCTAGGGTAGCGGAGCTTGAGGCGCAGTTAAGTAAGTGTAGGTGTAGAGATGAGCTGCAGGAGGGTGTAGCTCCTGACCAAGGAACGTATGCGCAGATCGTGGTTAGGGGGTCAGAAAAGGAGCCTACAGGATCAGGGACCAGTGGTAGTTCTGATAGGGGCATAAGGGAGGAGGATAAGGCAAAGGTGGATAGTGCGGCTGGGGTTTGGAAGTGTGTTGGAGGGTCACGTTTCTGGAGACTCAACATTGTGGAAAGTAATGCTAGGGCCACAGACAGTAAGGATGAGGAGGGATGCTGGGTAATGGAGGGTGGTAGCAGAATCTGGAGGAGGAAGAGGGAAGGTGATCAGGAGGGATGGACAAAGGTTCAGGGTAGAGTCAGGCAGTACAGCCCCAGGGAACATCCGCAGGTTACAATATCAAATAGGTTCAGTGCGTTAGAGTCAGCAGCTGAAAGTGACAGGGAAGAGGTTCAGCATTTAGTGGTTGGGGACTCAAGGGTAAGGCCCTTAAGGCGAACATTCTGTGGGAAGAGGGACAGATGTATAGTCAAACCAGGGGCAAGAGTAGCTGATATGGGCCCTGTCATTGAGGCAGAACTTGGTAGGAGTAGCCCGGAGACAGTTATACTACAGGTGGGGGTGAACGACATAGGACCTAGGCAGAGTGTGAGAATAGTAGCGGAGTACCGGAGCCTGCTGCAGAGGTTGAAGGAGTCCAGGAAACCAGTCATTGTGACTGGCATCCTCCCTCGCTGTGGAGCCAGTGAGGAGTGGTACTCGAGAGCTCTGTCTGTGAACAGCTCAGTTCAGAACTTATGTTCAGCTATGGGGCTTAGTTATGTAGACTTATGGGATCAGTTCTATGAGTGGCGTAGGTACTATATGAAGGATGGGCTTCACTTATCGGATGAGGGGGCAAGGGCTTTGAGAGATGCCTACAGAAGTGTCATTCAGGGAAACTAGGTAGGAGGTGGGGGGGGGGGGGGGGGGTCGGGGACGCTAGTACTAGGGCATCAGGAAGTAAGCATTGGTAGAAGTTCATGTCAGAATAGGACAGTAGATCATAATTCCCTCAGAATTAGTAGAGTCAGCTCAAAGTATAAGATCACATGTGTGTTGCTGAATGCCCAAAGTATTAGGTCTAAATTTGATGAGTTTGAGTGTTATGTTGCCCTTGAAAAGCCTGATATCATTTGTGTAACCGAGACATGGGTTAGTGAGGGGTATAATAGGGATAGGCTACAGGATTTCGAGTTACAAGGGTATAACATGTTCTCATACTGCAGAGAATCACGGCAGGGGGGCGGAGTGTTTGTATTAGTAAATAGCTTGTACTGCACTACTAGAGTTGATGATTCTAGTAAAGTAAAAGAAGTAGAATCAATCTGGCTTGACATTAAAATTGGTACAGGAAACAGAGGAAGGTTGAGGATAGGTGCATTTTACGGGCCAGGGAATCTTCCAAGGAACTCCCAAGCTGAAACAGACCAAGATATTTGTGAGGAAATACGTAGGAACTTTCGGGCTCAGTGTCTTATTATGGGAGATTTTAACTTAAGAGGATACGAAAGTATAGGAGAGGAAACAAATGAGTGTAGGTTGTATAGGCAAATCTTTGAAGAGGAGCTTTTCATGCATCAGTTTGTAACAGAGCCAACCAGACATTGCTCCATTCTAGACCTTGTATTCTCAGACAACAGTGATCTAGTTAGTGACATAAGTATTTGTGCAGGTCTAGGAACCAGTGATCACAATATGGTTAAATTCAATATCTCATCAGAAATGAGGCCCAAAGATAACCTTATTATGGTTCCAAACTTCAGCCGGGCTGATTTTGATGGTATTAGAAATGACCTCGCACAGATAAAATGGAACGTTGAGTTGGCAGGTTTAGATGCATGTGAGGCCTGGAATGTTTTCAAAGCTAGATTAAACCAAATTCAGAATCGGCATATACCCCTCAGGCACAAACGTAACAGAACCAAGGGCAAACCAGTTTGGCTTACCCCAGAAGTAAGGAGTGCTATACAAGCTAAAAGAAGTGCATTTGGCATTTTGAAGAGATCTTCACTAGATATAAATCAGAAGGCCTACCAGAATGCAAGAAATTCAGTTAAGAAAAAGGTCAGAGCAGCTAAAAGGGCAAAGGAACTTGATTTAGCTAGACATTGTAATGCAGATAGTAAGAAGTTCTTCAGTTTTTATAAGTTAAGTACAGTTTCCAAAAATATAGGTCCATTTAAGGTAGATGATGTGTTAGTTAGCAAGGACAGTGAAATGGTTGAAGTGCTTAATGATCAGTTTCAATCTGTCTTTACTATCGAGGACCAGAGTAGTATTGCAGCACTTCAGCCTGAGCCAGAGACAGAGGAGACTATAGGAGAGCTAGGTGGCATAAGTAGTGAACTTGTTCTAGAATATCTAAAGAAAGTAAGGCCAAACAAGGCAGAAGGACCTGATGAAATCCATGCTAGACTTTTAAGAGAATCTGAAAGGGAGTTGTCGGTTCCATTAGCCATAATATTTTCTAAATCACTCGCAGATAGTAAAATTCCACTTGATTGGAAAAGAGCAAATGTTGTTCCTATTCATAAAAAGGGAGATAGAAGTAAAGAGGAAAACTATAGACCGGTTAGTCTGACCTCATTAGTCTGCAAGGTGCTTGAATCAATCATCAAAGATAAGATTGTTGAATTCTTTGAGCAAAATGAACTCATCAAGGATACACAGCATGGCTTTAGGAAGGGCCGTTCTTGTTTAACTAATCTTCTGGAGTTTTTGGATGTTGCAACAGATAGCTTTGATCAGGGTAAACAGCTAGATGTAGCTTTTCTTGATTTCAGTAAAGCATTTGACAAAGTCCCCCATACAAGACTGGGGTTGCAAATTAAAATTCATGAGATCAGGGGCAAGATTCTGGATTGGATAGAAACGTGGCTTTCAGGACGCCAGCAAAGGGTTATATTGAATGGGTGCCAATCACAATGGAAGGAGGTTCTCAGTGGGGTTCCACAGGGCTCAGTCCTGGGCCCATTGCTTTTTATAATATTTGTGAATGCAATTAAGAACAGTATAGACAGCGAAGTCTTGAAATTTGCAGACGATCTAAAAGTTGTCAGGATTATTAGAGGAAAACATGATCAGGATGTTTTTCAATCAGATCTGGACAAGCTAGTTGAGTGGTCTGAAGCATGGCAGATGAAATTCAATTTGAGTAAATGTAAGATTATGCACGCTGGACGGGTTAGCAGTAAACATAGGTATGAATTCAATGGGTGGGCAGAAAATGGAGCAGATTGAAAAGGAAAGAGATTTAGGTGTCGTGGTAAACAATAGACTATCAGCGTCAGACCAGGTTGTAGAAGCTAGGAAAAAGGCACTTAGAATGCTAGGGGCCATGAACAGAAATGTGTCCTACAAGAGTGAAAAGGTAATAACAAAACTGTATTGTGCATACGTTAGACCACATTTGGAGTATTGTGTACAAGTCTGGTCTCCAACATATGAGAAAGATTGCTGGTTGTTAGAAAGAGTTCAAAAAAGGGCAACAAAAATGGTTAATTGTCTTGGTAGTTTACCTTATGAAGATAGATTAAAGAAATTGGGTATGTTTTCACTTAGATATAGAAGGCTAAGAGGAGATCTAATTGAAGTCTTCAAATTTGTAAATAGTCAGCATTCTGGATATTTAAAGGGTATGTTTGAGTTCAATAGGGAAAATCGAGGTAGAGGTCATCAGCATAAACTCATTATGAAACAAAGTAGGACTAGGCTACGACAGTCATTTTTCAGTAGAAGGGTTGTAGGACATTGGAATATGCTACCAGGGGATGTCGCTGATGCAGTGACACTTGCTTCCTTCAAAATTAGATTAGATAAATACTTTACAGAGAAGGGATTAGTTCATAAATACTCGTGGGATTAGCCTTCTTTTATGCAGGTAGAGTAAGGTGATTTGAAGGGGCGAGACTGGTGGAGGGGGGGGGGGGGGGGGGGGTGGGGTGCAACATCGGATGGGCCCAAGAGGCTCTTTGTTGCACTTTTCTTTTATGTCTTTATTATGTCTTTATGACACCAGGGGGGGGGGGGGCTAAAAAAAACAATGAGTCGTGTTACAGAACATACCCCGGTGACTACCGAGTTAATGCGACACTCACCGCGACACTCACCTTCGCTACAAGCTTGCTACCACTCGCCATAACGTAAATCAATGGGCCCGATACCGGCCCGCTACCGGCCAGCCTGTGGCGCGGTTTCCCTCATTCTAATTGTCACTGGCTAGCGTAAAACACGACATAAAAGTCAGTCCAAAATATAGATATTGCTTTGAAATTCGGTTTGGGTATCGTCCATACTTGGTTCTCCAATATATCTTCCGGTTTTAATTGTTTCAAACGTTATTCTGAGCATAATTATTAGAAAAAGTATAATGAAGTGTAACCTCATTATCCACTGAAGAAGGCTCATAGCCGAAAATATATTTTGGATTTTCTTTTGTAATTTGATACTAATATGAGCATGAGGTTACACATCATCTTCCGGTTTTTAAATATATGTTAGAGAGAAAAATTGTGGAAATTTTTCACACAAAAAATCATCACATTGTTGTATCTCTTAACCCGCTCGGCGCTGGGGTCTCCAGCCGAACACGCGGCCCTGGGGGGTAAATTTTACCCCCCCCCCTCGTATCTTCCGAACCAATAACCGCAGCGAGACGCGCAATGCGGCGATCGCAAGCTCTCAACGAGAAGAATCGAATGCATACTCGAAATTCTTAAAATAAGGTCACATGTCAGGTCACGGTCAGGTCAAATGTAAAATGTAAGTATTTGAGTTTTTGGGGCTATACTTTCCATCCAAAGCCTTATATTGCAACTATTATCTCACAAAGTGCTCCAGAGTGTATAATGCATTTCCCGCATAAGTAAAAGTGAAATTGTAAGCAAAGGTCAAGGTCAAGGTCAGGTCACACAAGGTCACAGGTCTACGAAAGCCATGCGACACATGTTGTATGGGTTATTTTACACGTATAATTCGATAGAAGCAACCATTTTCACAGCCTGACAACATATAATCGTCCTCAGGTCAAGGTCAGGTCACAATAAGGTCAAAATTTGAAATTGATTAATCTAAATAAACATTGCCTGTTTCTAGACTAGTTTTGTCTTCGAAATACAGTGGTGGCATTTATTTGTCTGTATTTGGTCAGTAAAAGCAAAAAAAAACGCAATTTTAAAAATGACGTCATTAGTTACTTGTTCTTAGAGAGCCATAAGTCAGTCAAAATTAAATAAATTGCTTTGAAATTTGGTTTGAACATCGTTCATACTCGGTTCTCTAATGTATCTTCCGTTTTTTTTTTGAAAATCTTCAAACAAAACACTTTTGTGGAAATTCTTCCCTAAAAATAAGTTTTTTTGCATTTTTGGGGGTTAAAAACCCAAAATTTTGGAAATCTGAGATAGCCATGTCAAAGACAATGTTATTTCCCTTCTTTTGACGCCTTTTATTTGCAATTTGCGGTAACACGCTATTTTCTACGATTTTTCAAACATTTGACGTTTTTTTCACCAAAAATGACATGGCATGACGTCACTAAAACGTCATTATCTGCCACAAATTTTCACGAATTAAAAAAAAAATGGCAGAAGACGTAGAATTGATGCACCATAAGCTACCGTAAGTTTCACTTTGATATCTGTCATAGTTGTCAAGTTATGGAGAAAATCCGGGAGGGGGGGGTAAAATTTACCCCCCCTAGCGCCGCGCGGGTTAAATAAAGGAAGGACGAGCGAGCGCTTCGCGCATCGTGCCTGCAGCGCATTATGACTTATATTAACCCCACTATTAACATTATCTAACACTACAATATCAACATTGAATGAATCGCCGGCGCCATAAATGACTTTGTTTATTTGCTACCGTATTGCAAAATATTGATGCCAAATGCAGTGGCGGCTCGTCATATGAGGCAACTGAGGCCGGGCCTCACCTATTATTTAGGAAGAATGTGCTTTTAAATATGCATTGGTTGCCATAGAAAAAAGATGTGCGAGTGATTTCCATTCTGCACATCGCAGTACATTTTATTATGCACTGCGTCACCTAAATTATCCGGCTCTTCCATCCACCCGCCAGTATGTTTACCATACTACAGCAAACCACTACGAGCCCACTGAGGCCCGGCCGGCCTGCCGCCTCACCGCCTATGCCCGTTCAGCCCAGCTAGTAGCCGTTTTCACGAAGGATTTTGCGTTTGGGGCGATTGGAGCGATAAACTAGTTTGGGGTAAATGAGTATATAACTCGTAAGAACTCGGCTTTTCCAGGTGATTTTTGGTATCAATCGCAACTTTATGAATTAATGCATTTTTCTGGAAATTCCATTTGAATGATAACACCATAGTTTACTTAAAATTAACAATTTCTTCTTAAACTTAGCTCTGGTGTTGCCAGACGGCTTGGGTGTTTGTGCGACGCCATCTTCCTCGAATCCCGGATGTGCAGGGTTCGGGAAATGGTCATATTTTGCAACGACATGATTTTCAGGAATCATAGCTTATTTCCATGCAGCGCACGCAATGTTTGATAGCTTCAGAGCAGAGTTCGCCATGGGCCGGGTCTGGGCCGGTCCTCAACTTTATGGAAATCACCGGGCTCTGGACGGGCCTGTGCTGATAATTTTGAAGTAATGCGCGCAAGCTAAGGTCAGCTTAAAACTATTTTAACCAGCAGTTCACTTACACAACAACACACTGTTGCTGTGGCTTCTTTTTTAGGGGATAGCATAGTTGGTTCATTGTTTTACATTTATGGTATACAAGTAAATATGCTAGGACACAAGTAAATATGCCAGGCCCGGTCGGGCCTGGTAGGATAATGATTGTGCAAATTTTGTGAAAATAATTTGTGATATGATATGATGAATGATAATGAACGGGCCGGACCAGGCCTGGGCCTCAATATTATGAAACTGGCTCGGCAAACTGGCTCTTTAACCATATTCCCTGCGGGCGGCCAGAATTACGTTAACCTGCGGGGGGAGAGATTCTGCCCCCTTCGCAGATATATCGAGAATTGCTAGATCGATTTTGATGGGGAAAACGCCATTCGATTCGTCATGACAAGATCTCTTTTTTGTGGACACCGACATTTTTGTTTTGTTCAAAAATGGAGGGCCAGGGTGAAAAAAAGTTTTTTTTTTAAAGGTCATTGCGGCCATGTGGATCGACTGATTGTCATGCTCCAAACGTTTTTGAGCTTCAAATGTACTGGTATTTAATATATCAAAAGACAAAAACCAAAATAAAAATCATAAGCGTATTTAGGGAATGTAAAATCCCCATTTTACATTCCCTAAAAACGCTTATGATTTTCTGGGAAAAAATATGTGCTGTTCGTGATTGTTTGGGACGACATGAACGTCACATGTGGGCATTATATGCTGTAATTTTTTTACATTTGATATATTGCGCATAGGCGGATCCAGGAAAAACATGGGGGCACCATGCGCGTAACGCTTTTATCATCCTACTAATTTGAAGTTTGACCTAATTTGAGGGTGAGTATCGCCTCCCATTTTGTTATCCTGAGTGCGCCTCTGCCCCAAAAATATGTATAATGCCATTATCTATGATGCATATTGCATTGCAATTGTTTCTGACGCATTTATTGCACTGCAAACCACGAAGGAAGTATGCACCGCAAAACAGCATTCGTAACGCCCTCCCAAAAACAGGAGCCTGGAACTTGACTACTTGACCAATTTTTTTCAAAATTTTGACACAACACGCGCCATTCAATTTAGGGAAAAGTCACAATGTTTCAGGACGCTAGGCCTAAGGGTTTCACGCGGCAAGTGAAAAAAACACCAGGGGGCAGAATCTGCCCCGCAGGGAATAGGGTTAAATGGATATTAACGCCTTTCCAGGTAAGCTGAAGTTAAACGGTGACTCGGTGGGATCAAGTCTTGAATTTTGCATCTTCGTTGGGTTAAAGGGAAGGCGATGGTGGTGGAATGGGTTCTCTAAGTGATTTTGGGGAAAACGTATGGGGTACCGCGCCATTCTGCCGTTTGCCATAACGTTAACTTATGCCATGACCTGAGGTCAAACAATGACCTGAAAGGGTTAGGTCGGTCTTTTTGCACCATATATGGTCTTTTGTGAATATTAAGCTACTGGGCTGATTCCCCTAAGTCGTTTAGGAACAACGTTGTACGGTACCCCAAACTTGACCTCGCAGGCACTCTATGACCTCCCGAGGTGAAGCGATTGACCTCAGCGAGCAATGCTTTTAGGTTTCGAATATACTCATAGACACCAATATTTGATATAAGTTTGAACACATTCGATCTGTAAACAACGAATAGGTGTTTGGACAGCTCGTTAAATGGATATTAGCGCCTTTACAGGTGACCTGAGGTCAAAGGGTGACATGGTGGGGTCAATCTTGAATTGTGCACCTTCGGTGGGTTAAAGGAAAGGTGATGGTGGTGGAATGGGTTCTCTAAGTGATTTTGGGAAAAACTTATCCGGTTAGGTTTCGCATATACGCATAGACACCAACATTTGATATAAGTTTGAACACATGCGATCGGTAAACAACGAACACGTATTTGGACGGCTCGTTAAATGGATATTAGCGCCTTTTCGGGTGCCGTGTGCCATAACGTTAACTTATGCCATGAACTGAGGTCAAACGATGACCTGAAGGGATTATACCGCTCTTTGTGCACCATCTATAGGCTGGTGGGAATATTTAGCCGTTGAAAAACTTCGGTAAGTCGTTTAGGAAAAAAGTTATGCGGTATCCGAGACTTGACCTCGCAGGCAGTCTATGACCTCCCGAGGTAAAGCGATTTACCTCAGCGAGAAATGCTCTTAGGTTTCGCATATACTCATAGGCACCAACATTTGGTATAAGTTTGTACACATTCAATCGGTAAACAACGAATACGGATTTGGACGGCTCGTTAAATGGATATTAGCGTCTTTCCAGGTGACCTGAGGTCAAACGGTAACCCGGACGGATCAAGTCTTGAGTTGTGCACCTTCTGTGGGTTAAAGGGCAGGCGATGGTGGTGGAATGGGTTCTCTAAGTGATTTTCGGAAAAACTTATGCGATATCGCGCCATTCTGCCGTGTGCCATAACGTTAACTTATGCCATGACCTGAGGGCAAACGATGACCTGAAGGGATTAGGTCGCTCTTTGTGCACCATCTATAGGCTGATGGGAATATTTAGCGGTTGAAAAAACTTCGTTAAGTCGTTTAGGCAAAAAGTTATGCGTTACCCGATACTTGACCTCGCAGGCACTCTATGACCTCCCGAGGTCAAGCAATTGACATCAGCGAGAAATGCTTTTAGGTTTATAATATACTTATAGGCACCAACATTTTATATAAGTATAAGTTTGAACACATTCGATCGGTAAACAACGAATACGGATTTGGACGGCTGGTTAAATGGATATTTGCGCCTTTCCAGGTGACCTGAGTTCAAACGGTGACCCGGAGGGGTCAAGTCTTGAGTTGTGCACCTTCGGCGGGTTAAAGGGAAAGCGATGGTGGTGGAGTGGATTCTTTAACCCTATTTGTAACAGGCTCCTGGCTACCCCTATTTGTAACAGGGGGGGGGGGCGGATTCCGCCCCCCAGAGATCTCGAGATCTACCCGTATAATTTTCAAAAATGAAACGGCGTTTGGTTCCCCTCAACACGATCTACATTTCTAAATAATAATAAAAATCTAAATTCTTGATAGGGGGCAACAGGGGGGCAAAAACCACAAATTTTAGTGGTATTTTTGATCCCACATAGCTTTCATGTTTATCGACCGATTTTAACACAATTAATACGAATCAATAGATATTGAATTGGAAATTGATATATCACAGTGGCGTTTGAAAATTCAAAAATCATAGGCGTGTGCAGGTCACTCAATATGGGGGTGAAGTAAATGCGTAATAAAACAATGTTTTGATGTGTTTTTTTTAAGAAAAGAAATGGTATGTGATTGTGACATTAGGCAAAACAGTTAAAAATCTTTTTTTTTGTCCATAGGCGTACCAGGTTAGTGAAAAAGGGGGGTAAAATTGGAAAAAATATTAACCGCAGACAAGTTGCTACCCAGCACTATAAATATGTTACTGATCGTAGATAGTTCCTTTTTGCATGTTGTACTTCATAATAGGCGTATCCAGGATCCAAACTGGGGCGCCTCAAAACCTTTTGATAAGTATATTATCCGCTATTATGATACTAACTAGTCAACAGTGACTATTTCACTTACAACTTCAATTAACATTGCTTACCCCCCTTTTACCCTACCTGGACTCGCCTATTATCTTATAATCGTTCGTAGAGTAGCCTGTGGTGCGTGTCTCATCCGAAAACTACAGTATGTTATGTCATTGTACGCCCATGCCTCTTTAGTTTCCTTGCAATAATATGACCCCCTTTCTTCCATTCTTGAGCGCACCTCTGCAAAAAATGACTTTATTCCCTTTCCTGGCCACTTATGTGCATATATAATTATAAGCTAACCGTCTATTGCGCCGTTATCGCTGGCATATCGTCATCACCAAGCCAGTCACCCCCCTTTTCATGTGCCTGAACACGCCCCTGAAACTCTATATGTAATAAATTATGCAAATAATGGAAGCAGAAGCTATCTTTTACATCTTGATAACTATAAATGCCCCTTACATTACTCTATTTGCTTCCCGCCAAGCATTGAATATTTCCTGGAAACCCCCCCTTTTCAAGCCACTGAAACCGCCTCTGCCATGAAATTGTAATTATATTTCCTTAACATCAACTAATTTGCACTTGTTGCAATCACCGTGAACCGATGTAACTCTTTCATACTTGAGGCAGTTACGAAGAAACCGTGAAGATCGCATTTCCGTATTATCGCCAAATATCGCCTCCGAACCCACCCAAAACTGTACCCTGGAACCGCCTCTGTTCAGGTTAAGAACTCAAAATTTTGACTCCAAATGAGGTATTCAATTCTATGAAAAGTCCCAAAATTTCATGGGCCTGCTCCCAGCCGTTCTGGAGATATCTGCGAAAAACATGAGGGGGGGGGGGCGGAATCCGCCCCCCCCCCTGTTACAAATAGGGTTAAGTGATTTTTGGGGAAACTTATGCGATACCACGCCATTCTGCCGTGTGCCATAACGTTAACTTATCATATCATCATATCATCATATTATATAATTCGGAACAGATCCATAAAATGGGTTTTCAGTTTTCCACGTCAAATAACATAGATGTAAGAACATATCACCCACGCATTAAATGATGCACATCAACCCTTAAGATACACACAATGCAAATTTAAAGAACATCATTGAGACACTTTTTTAAAATAGCCAAAGTGGATGAAGCCTTCGCCTCGGATTCAGCGGAAAATCATTCCACGCTCTGATGGCTCGGATGAAAAACGAGCGCCTGACGATCTCAGTGCGTGCGCGTGGCACCTCCAGCTGCCCGTCACTGGTAGCCCTGGTTGTGCACGTGGATACATCGGAGCGACTGATGATCCGTGAACAGAGCAGTTCGGGGGCGTTCTCGGCATGATTAAGCTTATACATGGCGTACAAGTCTCATTCGATAACCATATCATTTATCGCACGCCAGCCAAGTTCACGCAGTGTGCCAGATACTGGCTCGCGGTACCCAAAGCCAGTGACAACGCGAACGCCAAAGTTAATGCACTTCTGCAGCCTACGTTTTTGGGTTTGAGTGCAGCCTCACCATACACACATGCAGTACTGCAAATGAGGAAACACAGGCGCCTCCACCAGCAGTCGCTTCGTTTCACGCGGCACGCGACGCTGCATGCTGGCGAGCCCGATCAAAACACAGTAACAGCGTCGGGTGATGCGGCTATGCGTTGTTCCCACGTCAGGCATGAGTCGAGGTTGACACCCAGAATCTTCACAGACTGCACTGGAATGATTTCAGAATTTCCGAATTGTATCGTAAAGTTAAAGTCCATGTTTGGCGCGGGGATGTTAGAACAAGTAGGTCAGTTTTCGTAGGGTTTACCTTCAATCTGTTTTTGGTGAACCAAAGCAATGCAATCGACAAATTTTCCTCAACGCGCCGTTTCAATTCTGGGAGGTTTCCTGGCAAGTCGGAATCCAGAAACTGGGCGTCATCGGCGTACAGTACCATCTTTCCATGCGGCATATGTTGTGACAAGTCATTAGTAAATACGAGGTATAGCACTGGGCCCAAGATCGACCCCTGCACCACTCCATGGGTTACCGTCAGCTGGACACCTGTTCCGCCTCTAACAGATTGAGTGCGACCGGAAAGCCACGCACGGAACCACCTGTCATCGATGCCATACCACTCCAGCTTCTCCAAGAGACGGCCATGTTCGACGCTGTCAAAAGCCTTTGAAGTGTCTGCAGTGACGAGTGACGCCACGCGTCCACCATCAATGCTGTCGGTTATGTAACTGACAGCGTCGAGAAGGGCCGCCTCCGTGGATAGGCCGGGGCGAAATCCGTACTGCTGTGGACATATGATATGATGACTAGTCAGGTAGTTCATCAGCTGGGTGCACACAACACGTTCACAGAGTTTCGCGACCACAGACAGCACTGAAATTGGCCTATAATTGCTGGGGTCACTCTTGTCACCATTCTTGTATAGGGGGACAGCGGTTGCAGCTCGCCAGAACGGGGGTAACTCGGAGTGGGTGATGCTGCTGTTGATTACATGCATGAGGTGTGGGCCCACCACGGGGAAAGTCATCCGCAGTATGGCGATCGTGATGCCGTCGTCTCCGCTTGCTTTGGCCGCACTCATGCGCTGGAATCCCGCAGACAGCTCCGGTAGAGTTGCCGGCCGGGGGCTGAACGCACCGCTGATGACACTCGGCGGACGCGGCAGGAGCGTCTCCCCGGTGTCCGCAGCAGCCAGGCTCTCCGCGACTGTCGAGCCAACTTCGGCGAAATAGTGGTTCAGCTGGTCCAGCCAGCCGGCCTGCTGGCTTGCAGGGTTAGGATGACTCGGCCGGGGCTTGTTTGAGGAGACGAGGAATCGGCGAATGTCCTTCCACGTGGTGGCTTTGGAGTGACTATAGGGCGCAAGGAAATATTCAGAGCAGGCACGGTGTTGGGCCGTTTTCACTGCATTCCGACTGGCGCGGAACTCACGATCAGGCTCTTCACATGGAGTTCGTTCCTTGTCCAGGCGTGCAGCATCTCTGGCCTCCATTGCCGCTCTGACGTCTTCATCGTAGAGCCACGGCTGAGATTGGTGTTTTATCTTAATCTGTCGCAAGGGCATGCCCCGGTCGATCAATGGGCCCCACACCGACCCCCAGGCGTTCCATTTACGTGACGTGGTCTCCGCTTGGTAAACAGGAGTCCAGTCTGCCAACAGGAGGTCCAGGCACAGCGCATCTTGATTTAGGTGACGAGTCGACCGAACAGTGACGGTCCTCGGTTGGTGACTGCTTCTTACGCCGACGACAGACGCGGTGATCAAGTCGTGGTCGCTGATGTTGGATGTAACCACTCGTGTGTCAGCGGTGAGGGCAGGGCTGTTGGTGATCAGGTGGTTGATCAGGCTCGGGTTTGGTCCGGGACTGGTGGGGGACGTAATCAGCTGATCAAGGGAAAGGTGATTGAGCAGCCGTCTGTACTCTCTGACTCCCGCTTTAGCTGGCTGGCTGATATCTGAGCAGCCGGCTGTACTCTCTGACTCCCGCTTTAGCTGGCTGGCTGATATCTGAGCAGCCGGCTGTACTCTCTGACTCCCGCTTTAGCTGGCTGGCTGATATCTGAGCAGCCGTCTGTACTCTCTGACTCCCGCTTTGGCTGGCTGGGTGATATCGAAGTGAGTGTCGCCGAGGATGTAAGTTGGCTTCTTTTTGGAGATGACATGGACGAAATGGTCGTGAAGGTCATCAATGACTGGTGTCACAGGTCCCGACGGGGGGCGGTAGATGACGCCGACGATGATCTGGCGACGGCCGGTCAGCTGAACCCACAGGGATTCCAGGGGCGAGTCCGCGGAGGGCATGGCTATGGACAGGCTGTTCCGGTGGAGAATAACCACGCCACCTCTACGGCGACCACGTCTGTCCCTTCGCGTGATGGTGTAGTCCGGTAATATCAGCGTCCGATCATCCATTGACTCCGACAGCCAGGTCTCGCTGAGGCACAGTACCTCCAGCTTCTCTGACAGCAGCAGGTGGTGATGTCTGGTCAGTGACCGGGCATTCAGATGGCCGATCTTCAGCGGTGACGAGAGCGCTGGAGTTCCGACGCGACAGGCTTGTTCTGTCTGGCGGAGCGTCAGACGCGGCGGCCGGGAGAGACATCGGCGTCCATCATGACCGACTTATGTTTCCGCTGTCCGTTGGCGTTCGTGAGGGGTCGTGACGATCACGCTGATTGGTCGGTGCGATTTACGGCCGGCTCGCACTCCCCGGTGACGGTGTCTGCGCAGCCCGAGTCGGCGCAGCAGCGACACCACCGGGTCCGGCAGCGGCCCAGCGGCGGCCCCACGAAGCTGGAGTAGCGCCACTCTTGTGTAGGTGGCGCCACCGTCGTCCCTGACCCTCGCCTCTCGCGGCCGCCCCGACTCCGAGGGCACAACAATAGCTGACTGGTCTCCGGCCGAGTTCAAGGTCACTTGGCCGGCCGTAGTGCCCGTACCGGAAAGCGCGTAAACAAAGTCAGGTTGTCGCGGCGAAAGCGACGCACTGGCACCAGGCACACCAGAGGTGAGTTTGACGCACAGGGCCACGAGTGATAAAATTACGGTACACCACCACTTTTCAAAAACTATCTGGCGCTTTTCAGGACTATTTCCAAAGACTATCTTAAGCCAGGAACACTAGTAAACAAAAAGGCAGAGCGCACATCACGCACAGGCGCAGCGTACCAGCGCCACCTATAACTTATGCCGTGACCTGAGGTCAAATGATAACCTGAAAGGCTTAGGACGCTCTTTGTGCACCATCTATAGTCTTTTGTGAATATTAAGCTATGAGGCTCATTTCCCTAAGTCGTTTAGGGAAAAAGTTATGCGGTACCGCGCCATTGTCTAAAATGCCTCATTGAAACATGTGGACGCGACCTGAGGTCAAACGGTGACATTTTCGGATAAAATGTGTGGTTGTGCAACATCTATGTGCTAATGCAAAAATTGTGCACTGCGATGACTCGACTACTTCAATTATTGTAGGAGTTATGCGGTACCGCGATTGTTGGCCAAAACCGTATTTTCACGCGTTTTTGTGACCTAAGGTCACACGGTAGCAGAGTAAGGTCTTCTGCTGTGTTGAGCATAAACTATGGTCACTTGTGGATGGTTCTGTGCTCAATTGCATATATAAGTGCGTTTTCGGAGATTTTATAGGGTACCGCACAAAAATTGTGCATTTATCACCCATTTACCAAAAACACATTTTTGGCCTGAGGTCAAACAGTGACCCAATCTGGTCCAATCTTGGTTCGAGCATGATCCTCACCCTGTTCCGAGTATTTTTGGATCAGGAGATGGTTCTCTAAGTCATTTAGGTGAACAGTTATGTAGTACCGCGTATTTGACCTGTTTGACCTATTGTGACCTCTGTAGATCAAACCGTTTCTGATATTCCCGTATAACTTCATAGGCTGTGTACTGACGGCATTGGGTTTATCGTGTGCAAATTTGGGCGAAATCGGAGTTACTTTGAATACGTATTTGAATACGGATACGAATACGTTGCTGTCTATTTGGACGTCTGAATGCTGGTCTGCCGATGGAAATCTCAGAGCACCTACAAATTGCTACCGTATTTTTAGCAGATGAAAGTTTTCCCATGTCAGCATAAATATATTTATCCTGACTCAAAAAATGTCAGTATAAATATGTCAGCATAAATTTGTCAGAATAAATTAAACGGCGTGTAACTGTGTTAGAATAAGCCCGAAAAATAATTATAGGTGTTATCGTTGGCTTACAATGGGAAGGTCACGAAACTGATCTGACATTAGGTCACCGACATAACAAAATCCGAGATAGCATGGTGATAGGCATCTATGGCTTGATTACGTCCTGTGAGTTTTGAAGCCCAGCTACTGCGAGCTGATGGCGGCGCTGGACGCGCGGCCGTCACGTCACGCCCATGCTCTGGCGGCGTATTTTTGTTCTCCATACTGTTAAAAATAAAGACAAACGGAACACAAATAGATGGCATTGAAGATATTGATTTATAGCATGCGGTTGGAGAACGGATATAGGCCGGAGTTGGAGTCGGAGTCGATTTGTTCAGGCCGGAGTCGGAATCGGAGTCGGAGTTGCTAAGATTGTGTCGACTCCGCAGCCCTGGAAAAGGTATATCTGTTCCGAAGACGCATGGCAGTATTTGTCAGAGAATCGAATATAAAAAACGACCTTCTAGACTCACCCGCTCCCGGCTAACAATGCCCACCACACTCCCCCGAACCCTGCCCCTCTGGACTCACCCGCTCCCGGAGGTGGGCGCGGTCGACTGCGAACGCCACAGTGGTGCTCAGGTACAGGGCGGCCGTCAGCGCCGCCATCAGCAGGCACCATCGCAGTCGCACCGGCAGACACATGCACACCAGCAAGATCAGCAGCAGGTACCACTCGAGCGCCTCCGTCGGGCTGGACACGTGCGCCAGCCGCACGTGCGCGCCCACTGTGGCGGCGAACAGAGCCCATGTGGCGAACGGCAGCAGGCGCCAGCCGGCGGTGCCGAGCCACTGGAGCGCCGTGGCGGCCAGCAGGAGGGCGTGCAGCGCCGTCAGCGAGCCCAGGGTCACCAGGTGGGCCACTCGGTGTCCGGTGGGCACCTCGTGGCCCAGACTCATGGCGCCGCACGCCAGCGCGCACGCCAGCATGTACTGCACGTCGGCGCGGCGCGCCGTGTTGTGGAATTCGCGGTACAGGGACTCGACCTCCGGGTCACCGAAGGTCCGCAGAAGGAGACGTCCCCAGCCTCGGCGACCAGGCTCCGTGCCTCCCGGGTCCTCTACCGACATAGTGTCAGGCGCCCACTGCACTGCAGCCACTGGTGAGGAGCAGAGGCGCGCTAGTCCATCACCTCAAAGTCCATTGTCATCTTTGGTTATCATAAGAATGCCGCGGAGGTGCTCATGACGTCACAGCGACGCTTCTTGGCACAACGTTCAGGGCTTCTCCAGCAAGCAGTGCGCACCTGCGTTGCCTTCCATTGGTACCTCGCAAGCTCGTCGAGTTGGCTGGACCGTGTAATCCGCTGTATCACTGCAATACGCCGTGTCACCACCACTTCAGTCGCCACTGCCCTTTTCCTGCCAACTCACAGGCCACTGCACGGCCGCGCGTCTGTCTCTCGTCACACTGAGACGCGTGTGTGTGGCGGACCGTCACACTGAGACGCGCGTGTGTGTGCGGACCGTCACACTGAGACGCGCGTGTGTGGGCGGACCGTCACACTGAGACGCGCGTGTGTGGGCGGACCGTCACACTGAGACGCGCGTGTGTGGCGGGCCGTCACACTGAGACGCGCGTGTGTGGGCGGACCGTCACACTGAGACGCGCGTGTGTGGGCGGACCGTCACACTGAGACGCGCGTGTGTGGGCGGACCGTCACACTGAGACGCGCGTGTGTGGCGGGCCGTCACACTGAGACGTGCGTGTGTGGCGGATCGGTGAGCTCCAGGCACCGGCCGCAGTGGCGTGACCGCCCCGTCCCAGCGTCCAACACCGACTGGCCACGACGCAGCTCCGACCGACGACGACCCACCCGAGAGGTCCGTCCGAGAGGTACGACCTGCACAACAGGCCCGACCAACGACCACCGGCCCGAGAGGTCTGACCAACGACCAACGGCCCGAGAGACCCGACCAACGACCAGTGGCCCGAAGTGCCCGACCAACGACCACCGACCGAGAGACCCGACCAACGACCACTCTGGCCCGAGACTAGTGCAGATCAGTGAAATGTTTGTGTTAGGACTAGTGCAGATCAGTGGAATGTTAGTGTTAGGACTAGTGTATATCAGTGGAATGTTATTGTTAGGACTAGTGCAGATCAGTGGAATGTTAGTGTTAGGACTAGTGTATATCAGTGGAATGTTATTGTTAGGACTAGTCCAGATCAGTGAAATGTTTGTGTTGGGACTAGTATATATCAGTGGAATGTTAATGTTAGGACTAGTGTATATCAGAGGAATTATAGTTTTAGGACTAGTGTATATCAGTGGAATGTCAGTGTTAGGACTAGTGTATATCAGTGGAATGTTAGTGTTAGGACTAGTGTATATCAGTGGAATGTTATTGTTAGGACTAGTGCAGATCAGTGAAATGTTTGTGTTGGGACTAGTGTATATCAGTGGAATGTTAGTGTTAGGACAAGTTTATATTTTAGTTCGCCCCTGTAGCTCAGTGGGAGAGCGCTGGACTTCTGATCTTTCCCGGTACTGGCAGCCCGGGTTCGAGTCGCTTCTGCGCTCGCTATTTGCTCCTGTCTGGGATGACCTGCGGCTGGTGGCAGCGGTCGCACTCAAGGTCAGGTGACGTCAGTGAGCGGGGCGGACCGTGTCCAGGTATGTCGGGCACGTAAAACTTTCGTCTCTAAATTCTCCCGGACGCCAGGAATTGCGCGATCGGGTCAGAGGTGAAAAAACTGCTTACTTGGCCACTGGAGTGGGAGACATAAAAACATCGGCAATACAATGCCCAGGAGACATAATACTGCTAATTACAAGTATTTTTAAAGCAATTTTCTGTTTTTGCTTTGACCGCCGTACAACTACCACAGAACATTCTTCATAAATTATAGCATAGCATTCACGGTATTTAATTTAGTACTTGTTTCCTCTGAAAGACAGACTGGCTGAGAGACAGGCAATAGTGGGCAAAAGGTATTACCTGGCGAGACAGGCACAATCTTCATAAGGGTTTTCTTTACTGCTGCATCATGGGAATTTTGACCCTTAACGCCTGTCTCTCGATACAGCATTATTTTTCAGCTCCCTCATATTGTACATATCTGGCGCATCTGTGATGAAGCGGGTTTGTGTTCACAGCGTCGTTCACCAGTATTCTAGGCTCGGACTAAAAGCTAGAGTTCTCGCAGCAGTTGGCCGCCAGGGACCGGTAGTGAGCCAGGGTGTTATGACGTCACAAGCAAATGGTATTTATGAATACCATTTTCAAATGCGTTAAATATACCATATATAAATGGTATATTTAACGCAAAATATGTATTTATTTATTTATTTATAAACAAATAAACATTTAGCGTTGGTTGCTAAATATTTCCTTGTGACGTCATATATCCTGGCTCACTAGTGGTCTCTGGCGGCCAACTGCTGCGAAAACTCCAGCTTTTAGTGCGAGCCGTATTCTGTGACCGCATGTATTAGGCATACCATATCATATGCCCACCTACACTTAAACGGCCTTGCACCTACGTACCTATTTTTGTGATTTATATATTGTGTCGTCAGAGGCGGAACTTTTTGTTTTTGGTTGGGGATGCAGTAGCAGGTAAACACCCCTTCCATTTTTGTCTTACATATATAAACAAAAATGAAACATCATGCTGCTATGTGCTCTGAGAGGCATTTGCTTGCTTTGTTCCCAGCCTCGGTAAATTTGCAGTTTAAGTAGACTCCATTAAAAAAAAAAAAATTGGGTGCTGATTCCAAATATGTCCACTATTTGTGTCATTATTTGTTTCTTCGTTTGGATTAATTTATAGGTATATTGTTTGTTTTTTTATTGTTTTTTTAACATTTTTTTTTTTGGTGGGGTGGAAGGGGGGGGGGGGTCATTGGGTAAAACCATATATTTTCCCCAAACTTCTTGAGTGGGGACAGCTGCTCCCCCTGCCCCCTCTTCCACCGCCCCTCCCCCTGCCCCTCCCTCCGTTCTTATGCCTATGGTTTGCACATCTGCAAGGTTTTTCAGCGATGACGAAAAAATAAAAACGGTGGGACGAAGCGTATCCGTTTTCTTTGCCCACCTTATACCTCATCTTGTGCCAAACTTTTTATCTTTGAGATAACCACTCTTATGTAATATTTGTTTGCGGATTTGAGGTGTTCTCGTCTTTGGGTACCTTTTACTCCATCACATTTCCCTTGCTTAACAAAATGAACGGTTTTAACAACAAATAACTGACCTCAAAGGGGGTCTTAGCCCCTTGTCCCTGTAAGAGGCGTCTTTAAAACAACAGAACAATCTGATTATGCCGACTTGTTATGCGTTACATTTTACAGTGACGCATAGGTGTCGCCAAGGAGGAGGGGGGGGGGGGAGAGAAGGGACAACGTGCTCCCGGAACCTGGGACTGAATACCTCTTGACATTGATACATATGAATATTTCAGGTTAAGAAAATGGGGCAGGTTGATGAAATCGGAGGCTCGCCTCGACACCAAACCTGCATTTTTGGGGTGCAAAATATGATTGATTTTTTCCTAGTAAAAGTTGTTTCTTAGGACGCGAACGTCTGCCACAAATACTTCTTCTCAAACTTTAAATATCTGGTGATGCCAATAGTCCAGGGCCGGTCCTTCTACATATTACAGCTGAGATGTAAAAATATAAAAAAAATACATGCACCATATTTCCCACAAGGTAAACAAACTAGGCAGTAGGCAGTAACAGCATTTTAGTATGCTTTCATCTTTGTTAATAAAAAACTAGGCAGTACTTTAGTAATAATAAAAGAGACAAATACGGCGCAGTCATGACAAAATATGGCACATTTATCTTGCATTGCTTTCAATATTTGTGCTGTTTTCGTATAACTTGGTTTGATTGGTGTTGAATAAGCCTATTTTATTTTAAAATGACCTTTACTGATGTGGCCCTCCACTTTTCAACACCATGACCAGGTTGTCTTGTGCAAATAATGTTAGTCAGGCTCAAAAATGATAATCCTGACTTGTAGCCCATTTTGTTTAGGTCTATGATAATGTCTGCTCTTTTTCCAGCTCAGGATGAATGGTATGCTTTCAGACACAAAACATTTATATTATTGGTCAAATTATTCATTAAGTGTCAATTTCACCAACATATTTATACTCAAATTTTAACACATTTGGCCAATTTAAGGGTGTATTGTAATATGTGACCTGTCCATTATCCAGAACTACGCACAATGTGAAAACTGAAATATGCTTCACCTATTCTTGCTTTGCTCATGTTTTTTTATGTAAGCACCTAGATTGACATTTTGTGTGTCTGAAATTAAAAAAAAAAATCCTGTTCTTTAGTGTGTATGATCATTGACCTATATGTATGACCATTGTGTGTGACCATTGACCTGGCAGTTGTGTTGGTACTGTGCCCTTTTCCTTTTATATTGTTGTTGCATCTATAACATTTACTTTTTTAAAGTTGGGGGGGGGGGGCTGAATGACAAGTTGGGGGCTGAGCCACAAGTTGAGGGGGCTGAAGCCCCCTCAACTGAATATGATCCTACGCCCCTGTATATTTGTACAGTGTCTCATTCTTCCCCCAGCCAAAATGACCAAAACACTTAACCCTATCTGATAGACAGTAAGTCATATTATTGGGGATGCAGATGAAAGACTGGGGATGCAGATCAGAGCATTGGGGAAGCACCTGCATCCCCCTAAGTATATAAAGTTCCGCATGTGTGTGTCGTACTCGACATGACAAGGGACAAGGAGACAAATTTTCGTTTTTGCAATTTGGTGGGAGACAGTCGCAACGTTTTTTTCACCTCTGGATCGGGTGGTGGGGTCAGGACCTGCGCAACAAGCTATGCTTAGCGTGGATCCTGACCTCGGAAATCCATCCATTCAAAAACATTCGGACTAAATTGAAGAAAAAAAATCAGTGGAATGTTATTGTTAGGACTAGTGCAGATCAGTGAAATGTTTGTGTTGGGACTAGTGTATATCAGTGGAATGTTAGTGTTAGGACTAGTGTATATCAGTGGAATGATAGTGTTAGGACTAGTGTATATCAGTGGAATGTCAGTGTTAGGACTAGTGTATATCAGTGGAATGTTAGCGTTAGGGCTAGTGCAGATCAGTGGAATGTTGGTGTTAGGACTAGTGCAGATCAGTGGAATGTAGGCGTTTAAAAGGAGAGTCTAGAACAAAACTAGTCAGCATATCGTGGATTGTTAACAGTTTGTGAACATAGAGTTTGTGGTCGGAATATCTGATAGGATGAATAGACCAGGAGCGTCGTCACAACATTTGGAATAGCAGGGGGGGGGGGGGGGGTCATCCGGGTGTTGGCACCTACTCCCATAATCCTGTTAGTCTGGTGAGCCGGAGCGATCCTGGGGGTGCTTCCCCGGATCCCGGTGGCGAGGGTCCGAGGAATAGACAACACGAAAATTACTTCACGTATAACTTATTTCAGTCAGTTATACCTGCCTATATTTCTGGACTTCCTGATATCAGCCATCGGTGGTATACCAAGCTTCCTAAAAGCTGTGGGTGCATATGGAAGCGTTCAAAGTTGTAGCATTCAATGTTTGTACCATCCAAAACAGCACCATACAACGCTTGCGACATCCAAATTTCGCCAGGGTAGCGGACATCGTCATCATCGAAGCTAGCAGCCGCCAAACTCGTGGTATCCAGCCACATCCAAAGAAGTGGCAGCCAAACTTGCGACCTCCAAAAATAGAACACCGAGGACATCTACCTTCCGGGAACTATTGGTTCAAATATCTCCCGGTAGATGTCTCACCATAGCCGGTGGTGCGACGAAACGCTAGTTGAGCGAAGTCACTTCGACACAGGGGAGTGGTGTACAGTGGAACCCGGCAGTGTCAGTGCCACCGCCGCGGCGGCGGCACTGACGGGCCGGGGGCGGCGGCGCGCCGCCGCCCGCCCGGCTGCACCGGGTTGTACGCCCTGGCGGTAGGTAGCCTTGCCTGCTGGCGGGAGAAATGTTCGCTTCTGCTGAGCCATGGGAACCGTATGAGCCCGTTTATTTCCTTAGTGTTTCAGCTGGGTTTGCTGGGTATGATGATCTGGGTATGATGATTTTAGTGAGTAGGTTTTCGGTACATATGGAGCTATCAGGGTGTTTATCTGTTTTGCCATTTAAAGTGAATAGGTCACCTTGAAAGTTGTCTTGACATTTTGGTATACGGGGTACTTTGAGCTAAAAAACGAATATGGCATTTGTTTTGACGATAGATGTGTAGATAGGTGCTTCTCCAAGAGACAACTGACGATGTGACGCCGTGAATAGTGTGGAGTGTGTCTGTGGTGTGGCTGCTTTTACGCCTCTTTTTTAAGCCATCTGTTTTATCTAAGTGACGTGGGCTCAGAATAGCCATAGTACTGTGGATGTGTCCCGAAATAATACATGAACATGAACATCATGGATATCCATCGAAAAATGGTAATGTTTCTCTTTTGCCTTCATGGCCATAGCAAACTTCATGATAATTATGACGTCATGCATATGGCATAGCTTGGATATGGAAACTATTGCACACAATAACGACGGACTTTAGTCATATATACGCAGGCTGCTTGTAACGTAAACAACCGTTGCGGAGACCCGAAACAAGTTTCGGGGAAATGAAACTTCTTCTAAAAGGGGTCCACTAGTCCTGTGTCGAAAATACTTAACCCGCGAGTTACTGGGGTATATTTCATAACGCGACTTACGAAGGGGGGCTATTTTTTGCCCCACCTTGGATCTCCGGAACTACTGGACCGAATGTAAAAATTCAAGCGGCATTCGATAGCCCTGGGATATTTATCGAGGGAAACATAATATTGTTGACCTCGGGGTCACCGATGACGTCACAGGTCAGGTCAAGTACAAAATGTTTGACCGTGTCAAAAGGTCTCGATGGATGGAATTGTCGCGCAAAATTGCGATATTAAACGCATAAGCTGTAGATAAATTGGTATGATTCGTGTGTCTGACACTTCTAAGTACCTTTCTAAGCTGTTTATGACCTTGGGTCAGGTCAAGGTCATCCGAGGTCACGAGGTCAAACTGCAGATTACGGTCATTAGGCGTTGTAACACATGTTTATGGGTTTGTTTATCGTCTAGAACGCGTAAAATGACCTTAGAACATTGTTTGTTCCATATAAATAGAAGTAAAAAGCAAAAATGGAAATGCGTTTTTTATGAATAGTAATGCTGTGAGAGGTGGTCGATTTTGTCATTTAAAGGTCATAACTCAGTCATTTTTGAAAATATTGACTTCAAATTTGATACACATATTTACCGCACACGTCTCGATCACATATATTCCGGTCCTTTGATAATTCTGATTTTTTCTTGAAAAGTTTGTAAAAAAAAAATGTATTTGGATTTCTCAAAATTTTGAATTAAAAAAAACCCTGAAAAATCCGAGATAGCAGGTTGATAACGCGGTCTATTGTAAGTAATTTGAGTGAAGAGAATTTGAGTTTATCTCAAGTATCGTACCTTTGACAGCGTTTTCCGCAAACTATTATTTTACAACCAAAACCGAAGAACATGACGTCACTCTGACGTTATTCCCGGTTGACCTATCATAACCTCATATTTTTCCTGTTGCCAACTTGTGTAGAATTGATGTGAGAGAAGGTACTGCAAGTTTGGTGACGATACCAGTGTTCGTTTAAGAGTTCTTACAAAATAACGGGAGGGGGGGGGGGGCAAAAATAGCCCCCCAGTAACTCGCGGGTTAAAGGGAGGTACTCACCTTTTCCCACAAAAATGGAGTTAGCACCTGCAATCGATATACGTGGCCAAAATATGAAGTAAATCCATCACATTTTGCATATAAACATTCCTACCGAAAGATATTGGCAGTTTCCTACCGATAAGCGATCCACGCCAGGTCGATACTCAGCAAGTACTCTGTAACTAATTCAGTAAATTAGCCTCCCTACACATTGCTATTTATCATGAAGGTATGCAATATGTTTCCTGCACTCTATCTTTTGCGAATATGTGCCAACAATTTTATGAACAATCAACAACCATTTGAAAAAAGTGCATTGACATCGTTAGATTACCTTGGCAGTTGGCACCGGCCGGCCGGTGCCAAGCTAAACCGACCGGCTAAAACCTGACCTTAGGTCCAAGCTAAAACTACAGCGACCTATTTATAGTGTCAGCGATTTGTTTACAAGTGCTCATTCAACCACGTTGAACAGATTGATGCAAAAGCGCCAGATGTTGCGCTTTCCATTAGTGGAGGGAACATACCAATCATTAATTTTGCCAAACTTCCAACTTTGAATTAGGAAATAATTGTATTTAATTCTTAAATTTAGATAACAGCATTTTAATACCATGACGGTAGCCAAATACATTTTTGCTAACAAAATCAAAAGGTGATTATCTCCCTTTAATATAGGGAGCTATTTTTTTATTCACACAACCCATTTTCGATCTGCTCTACAAATCTGCTATCTCAGTTCAAAACCCAATTTTAAGGTGCACTTTAACACGCGCAGTGGAGGAGAGGGGCACTCTTGTGCCCCCCCACATGTTTTTCGTGAATAGCTCGTAAACGAAGCAAGACAGAGCGGTGTTGTTTGCGCGATATTAACGCCAACTTAATAACGGATCGATTGACGCAACACAAATCGAAATCGGTATATAAATTTTTTGAGTTATATGGATTTTCAGTCCAAGATAGCGGCCAGAATCGCGGTCGGCAAATCGATATCTTCGGAACCAACAGTTGGACCGGGATGATTCAAACGCCATTCGGTAGATAATATCAATGTTCATCCCCGGAAACAACTTTGGACACATTGCTTGTGACCTGTGACGTCATAGAGGTCACACTCCAAAAATTGTGACATTTGGCCAGATTTGACTTCCGTGACCTCGTTTGACCTTGAAGATTTAGACCGAAGGTCAAAACAAATATTAGAAAATGTAGATCATCATAGCACCTACGTACCCTGTAAGTTCATTATTATAGATCTCATACTTTCGGAGATCTTAGCGGGGGGGGGGGGGGGGGGCACTAAAGTGCCCCCCCTCCACTGCGTGTTAGTGGCATACCCCCTCCACTGCGTATTAGTAGCATACCCCTCTCCACTGCGTGTTAGTGGCATACCCCCTCCACTGCGTGTTAGTGGCATACCTCCCTCCACTGCGTGTTAGTGGCATACCCCCCTCCACTGCGTGTTAGTGGCATACCCCCCTCCACTGCGTGTTAGTGGCATACCCCCCTCCACTGCGTGTTAGTGGCATACCCCCCTCCACTGCGTGTTAGTGGCATACCCCCCCCCCCCTCCACTGCGTGTTAGTGGCATACCCCTCTCCACTGCGTGTTATATCACGACCGATCAGTAAGCAGTTTGAACATAAGTGCATCAAATATGTCTCACAATGTCATCTAACAATGTCACACTCCACACTAAACGTTTTTGCGCTCTTTAATGAGACAGTGCGCATTTCCCAGAAAAACCGGCTTACGTACCTATACTCAAATACACAATGCATCCTGCTCAATAGAGACTGGTAAAGTTTTGAATCATGCCGCGTGTTGCCAGTGTAATATGGACCAGAAGAATACAGTTCTAACAGCCACTGAATCGCCTTCAACGACCACCGTCGTCACATGGATGCTCAAAATGCTAGCTATTTTCTTACTCTTAGACAGATCGGACTGTTTGAGTACAGTAAATGCGATACTTCAAGATACATCAAAGTTTGAAAGGGTAACTAGGAATTTCATTGAAAAGCAGAACAAAAGACCTGAATGATATAATCGATGTCGCTAACGCAGAGAACAGTGGCGTAACATTCTACAAATTGAGGTGAAATTAACTCAGGTTATTTGTATGGAAACCCAAAGACACACCAATAATTTATCCCTATTAGACCAATCATTTCGCATGTATTCCCACGACAGCTTACAATGTAGCTATACAGCTGAACTATATTATTTTACCTTACATAAAGACAACTTATTCCCTGAGAACGTCTGAAGAATTTATAGAAATACTCAAGAGTTCGGGAGAGGCATGGCACACTGGCATCTCTTGACGCATCTTCACTCTTTACGAATGTCCCTGTCGATGAGACGATTTATATACTTCTTGAGAACCTGTACTCGCATGTGTTTATCCCGGCGCCACGTGTACATACCTAGCAGTCGCCGCCTGGTGCTGACCCGGGCAGGTCGCGCGCGGGGCCGCTCCTGCCGGTCGGCCCATCTGACCCACACTGCTCGGCAGGCGGCCGTGGTCGGATGCGCCCGGGAAGGTGGCTGGCGAGTGACAACGTGTGGTGTGGCTGCGTGCATTGCAGTGCTGGTTGCAAAGGTGCAGAGCCTTGTCAGTGACTCTGGTGTTAACCTGATAAGGCGCAGTGGAGTGGTACCGGTGCTGAAGCCGTGTTGTCGGCTGCCTCTCGGGGCCTCCGGATTGCGCCTGATTAGGCGCAGTGGAGTGGTACCCCGGTGCTGAAGCCGTGTTGTCGGCTGCCTCTCGGGGCCTCCGGATTGGATACGGGTTTGTCCTGTGCGTGCAGCAGTTACCGGTGCAATCTGAAGCAGCTATACGAAGTTATGCCGGGACGGCGGCAGCCAGGAGCTGGGACAGCTGGGCGGGGTTCGGCGCCGGCCGGCGCGCGCGAACGCCCGCCGCCGCCGGGCTCTGGCACCCAGCCGGTAGCCGCTGCTGCCCGGCGAGCGCCGCCGCCCTGTCCGGTTGGACGGACACCGGCCACATCCGCCCCTCTGCGTCCCGGGCGGGCCGCCGGCCGCAGGGGCGAGCTCAGCAGCAGCCGGGGGCAGGTGGATGTCCGATCCATGGTGGACCGTCTCAACCGCGATCGGAGCCCAGCTAAGAGGCAACGAGCCATCAGCCCTAGTGCGAGCTCGGACGTGTCGGCGACGGACGGGGAAGGCAGCGTGGATCAGCAGTTGGCGCCAATGCAGAACCTGCTTCAACGAGCACTGGACAGGCAGACAGCGCTGCTGACGGAGCGATTCGAGAGCACCGTAGCCATCCTGAGGGAGGAAATTGTCGGCCTCAACCAGAGGGTCGGCGACCTGGAGCGACACGTAAACGACCAGGGCAACACCATCCATCAACTGTATGTGGCGATCAACTCCCGGGACGGCCGAATCCACTTCCTGGAGGACGAAGTGGAGGATCTTCGGCGTGAGAGCAACCTACCATACCTGGTGTTTGACGGACCCGGTCTCCCCGGCCCGCCCCCGGAGGTGCCGTGGAAGCAGGACGTTGCGGCGACCACCAAGTCCATGCTGCAGCAGCACGTGCCGGCGGTGGCAGTCCTCGACGCCGACATTGTGCAATGGTACCGCACGGCACGCGGGAAGAAGATTGTGTGCCGAGTCGCGAGCTGGGGCCCAGGTAGCACCCGGGACGCGATCCATGACATGACGCCCGTACGTCTCTGCAGAGGGACGAGCACGGTAACCGGCGCGACCCACGGAACCAGATCTTCGTTAACGAGAAGATAACGACGGGGGCGCATTTTGCGTACATGAGCCTACGCGCCGCACGTAAGAGGGGTGAGATACACAGTGTGCATGTCAAGCACGGCCTCCTCTACGTGCGCATGTTTGAGCATGGTGCGAAAGTATTGTGTGGAACCGCAACCAGTGCGAGCGAGTACTGCGCGGTGAGTACTGAGTGGCGTCCCCTGGCGCCGAGTGCGCTGGCGCCGCCCCTGCGCCGGCCTCTCCGCCGCCTGTGGGGTCGACCGTGGCTGCGCGGCGATGGCTGGACGGCCGGTTTGTTCGGGGCGTACCGGATGACGTCATGCCGCGGTAGTCGGACTGACAGAAGTGATATGAGGGTCTGCGCGTCCGCGGGAGGTAAGCGTCGGCGGGGAGTGGGCCGGCGAACCCTCCTCTGTTGGGCTCTCACATCAGGTGTGCGGCGCGGTGAAGGCTTGTTTCGACCGTACATTGACTTGGCGATGTCGGCTTATTTATAGATGCCGGAAGTAAATATTGTTACGTTTAATGCCAGAGGATTAAGGATGACGTCCAAAAGGAGGTCTTTGTTTAGACACTTTCATCGGTACTATCCGAATTATATAATAGTGTTGCAGGAATGTCATAGTTGCGAGCGTGACCAATCATATTGGGAAGCAGAATGGGGTAGTCCCATCTACCTGTCACACGGGCCAAGTACCCACGAAGCTGGTGTGGCGGTGTTATTGCCCAGGGCCTTGACGTGTGACGTGACTGTATTGGACAACGATACTGATGGCAGGATGCTTGTTCTTGTATTGAATTATGCGCGTTTTCAGATAACGCTGGTCGCAGTGTATGCGCCCACTCAAGGACATAGTCAACAGCAGCTCACCTTTTTTAATAAGATAAAACAAAGACTGGACGCGCTTCCCGAAGACGATGATTTGCAAATTTGTATTGTTGGAGATCTTAACGTACATTTATCCCCCCTGAATGTCCAAGGATGTCGGTTTAGGAACACACAGCCGGCGCAGGCTCTTTTAAGCATTCTAAATGATTACAGCTGGTCGATGTCTGGCAAGATCGGCATGCAAACACACGGCGATACACATGGCGTAGATTTAACCCGGCGCAAGGATCACGAATTGACTATGCATTCATATCCCAGAACATGATTGATAGTCATGTTCTTAGACGCGTTGAGATTAAGCCCTGCATCCACAGTGATCATAGTCTTGTTAACCTGGAAATTATTATGTATGCGGATGACAAGGGCAGGGGCCTGTTTCGGTTCGACAATCGTCTGCTGGATGATCCAAATTTCACTCAGACAGCGAGACAGGAGATGCAGAGGGTTAACGATGGACAGGGAGTATACGCAGGAGTCAGTAATTGTGGGCTGATGATTGAAATGTTGTTAAGTGAAATACGAGTTCATGGAATAAAGTTGTCTAAGCATAAAGCCCAAGAAAGACGGAAAGATTACACTTCGCTTGTTGGGGATCTGGATAGGCACGAACAAAAATTAAGTGAGACTCCAACCGATGAGAACGTAGACAGGTGCAGAGCGTTGAAGGAAAGATTAGATAATGCTGAAGAAGAAAAGGGCCGACTGGCCATGATCCGTTCCGGGGCTCGTTGGTTAGAGGAGGGGGAGAAGCCTACGATTTTTTTAAAAAGATTATGTGCTCGCAGAAACAAAGAGAAAAACATTCAAGCACTGCAGCGACCCGATGGTGAGTACGTCACTGGCAACACGGAAATTCTAAATTATTGCAAAAACTATTTCGAAGAAATATATGCCTCCCGAGGGGTGACCACCGAGAGGTCTCAATTAGATGATTTCTTAACGCCTGCTGTTTGCCCCAAGCTTAGTGAGGCTGACAGCAATTCTTGTGAGGGCGAGATAAGCAAGCAAGAATGCGAAGGTGCATTGAGAGGAATGATGAATAATAGAGCCCCGTCGGTCCCCAACAGAACGTCAGTGGCATGGGAAGGACCACCTTCATCGGAGTCAAGGTCGCCGTGGAAGCCCCGGTGCACCTCAACTCCGTGGAGGGTCTGGCATGGTGCCCAGACGTGGCCCACCTCTCGGAGGACAACCTCCTCCGAGAACTCGCACACCAAGGGGTGTGCGAGGTGAACCGCCTGTCGCCAACGAAGCGGCGACCCGATCAGCCCAACCCGCTGATTCGGCTCCGCTTCAAAGGCAAGGAGCTGCCTACCCACATCCACTGTGGGTACGTGGCTGCCCCTGTCAGGGAGTGGATCCCGCCCCCCCCCCCCCCGGCAGTGTCGGCAGTGCTGGCACTACGGCCACCTGAAGTGGTCGTGCCGGGCGCGCACCGCCACCTGTGGTCGGTGCGCTGGCGAGCACGGCACCGAAGGGTGCACGCGCGCAGCACGCTGCGACCAGGAACACCCGGCCTGGGACCGCCGGTGTAGGGCCTGGGGCCTCGCTCGCGAGGCAAAGCGCGTGAAGCGCGAGGCGGAGCGCGAGAAGCGCGACAGTCGGCGCCCACCGGACGCCCCGCCCTCCTCTCTCAGCCCAGGTCTCGCCCCCGGCGCTTGGCCGCCCCTCCCCCTCCCGGAACTTCCCCTCACCCCACCGGCCTCCCGCCAGACCCCCCAACCGACAGACCCCCCGACCACCATCCCAGTTCCCCGAGTCCCCTCTGTCGGACCTCGAAGGCGCCGCCGCTGATTCACCGGCACCACGCTCCCCAGCCCAACCAGCCGAGCCGAACACCGACTCAGGCCCCGCCTCCCCGGCCTCCGCAGCACCAGCGGAGTGCCGATTCTCGGAGGACCCCTCCTCGGACGACTCTCTCATGAGAGCCGTCTCCCGAAAAGTCGCCCGCAACCCCGCCCAGTCCCCGCCCTCCCGCTCCAGCTCCCAACCCGCCCGCTCCCCCTCCCCCTCCCCGACTCTCTGAGAGTGACTCCCACTCCTGTTCCCCGCGCTGCCAGTCCTCCTCGCCCTCCCGCCCGGCCGAACCTCAACGCAGGTCGAGCCGCCCCCGCTCCCGCAGGCGCACAAGAGCGACCGCCAGGCGTGGCTTGGACAGTACATCTAGATGAATAATAAACAGTCAGAATTCGTCCTCCAATGGAATGTTAGATCTTTAATATCCCATTGGGGGCAATTCAAACATTATGTCTTAAATAATAATCCGTTAGTAGCCGCTGTTCAGAAAACCCATTTTATTGACGCCGACTTTAATAATTATACTTTTAAAATACCCGGTTAATAATACTTTATACAAATAACGACTTTATACAAATAACGTAAATGCATCACCGCGCCGAGGCGGCTCGGCTTTGCTTATTTCAAACCAACTTTTGCATCATCAAATCGACCTTCAAACAACCTTAGACGCAGTCGGCGTTAATATTAAAATCGCTCAGCTAGGCAACTAACTCTTATCTCAATTTATTTCCGTCCTACTGAGGACATAGACATTGATTCTTTTTCCCAGCTTATTACAAATATTACCACCCCATGTCTGATTATGGGCGATTTCAACGCGCATAGTCGGGCGTGGGGCTGCCTCCGGAACTCTCGCCGAGGCCAAATTATGCTGGACCTACTGGACCGGCATAATTTGGTCTTCCTTAACGACCAATCACCCACACACGTACACCACTCAGGAGGCGAGGTGACTTACAGCGCCATTGATCTCGCCTTCGTCACACCACGCATCGCGACTCTTTTTACATTTAATGCACAATCTGACCCTCTTTTTAGCGATCATTACCCAATTCACTTAGAACTTCAAGTCCTTTCAGGGCAGACAAATTTTTACTCCCTGCCTAGATGGAACCTTCGCAAAGCAGACTGGTCCTCCTTTCAAAAACACATTGACACTAATCACCCCGCAGACTCCCAGACCGACATTAACACATTTTTAAACACTATTCTCGCATCAGCACATCAGCACATTCAACACACACACACACACACACATACACACACACACACACACACACACACACACACACACACACACACACACACACACACACACACACAACACCACCCGAGGCAACGTACTTCCCCGTGGTGGAACACAGAATGCCAGAGAGCTGTTGCCCTCCGGAAAAGAGCATTTTGGAAATTTCAAGCTAGTATAACTGCAGAAAACGAACACGAAGTACGGAAAACTCGCTCTTTGGCTAAAACAATCATTGACAAAGCAAAAAAAGAATCTTGGCAGGAATTCTCATCTACCTTTAATCGATTTACCTCCCTCTCAAAAATTTGGACATTAATTAAATCGTTTTCAAATAAAAGACCACCGTCATACAAAATCCCACACTTACAAATACACAACACATCTTACACGCTTCCCCTAGAGGTGGCAACACAATTTGCAAAACACTACGCTAACATATCATCAACACACCAATGTACACCAACTTTTACTAACCAACTTAACGATCAATTTCAATCTATTAGCTTTGACTCTAATAACGTAGAAATCTACAACTCTCTTTTTACCAACTCAGAGTTAACGTACGCTATAGGCAAATGTGGTAAAACTTCTGTAGGGCCAGATCAAATTGACTACTCCTTCTTTAAAAACTTGACAGAGACTGGTCTCACCAACTTACTAACAGCCTTCAATACCATGTGGTTTGATGGCACTTTCCCTGAATCTTGGCATAATAGTACGCTAATTCCTATACTTAACCCGGCAGTCACTGGGGTATATTCTGTAACACGACTCACTGGGGGGCTTTTTTTAGCCCCCCCTGGTATCTTCAGAACCAATGATCGCAGCGGGACGCGCAAGGCGGCATTCGAAAGCGCTCAATGAGAGAAGCCTAACGCAAACTTAAAAATGTCAAATTAAGGTCACATGTCAGGTCACGGTCAAATCAAACGTCAAAATCGAGGTATTTGAGTTTATGGACAATACTTGCCATCCATGGCCTTCGATTACGCCTATAATCACCCAAAGTGATGTCAAAGGTATGATACATATCCCACATGAGCTAAAGTGAGATTGTTGGAAAAGAGCAAGGTCAAGGTCAGGTCACAAAAGGTTACTACACTCAAAATATCAACGAAAGTCATGCAGCACATGGTTTATGGATGCTTTTACGCGTAGAATTCGATAGTAGAAGTCATTTTACCACCTGACTTCATTTACGTGAACTTAGTGTCAAGTTCAGGTCAAGTTCAGGACACTGAAGGTCAAAATTTGAAATTGATAAATCGAAATAAAAAAGGCATGTTTCTATATCAGATTTATCTAAAGAAAACAGTGCTGGCATTTATTTGTCTGTATCCGGTCAATAAAATCCAAAAAACGCAATTTCAAAATCTGACGTCATGATTTACCCATACTTTATATGTCATGAAAGTTAAAGAAAATGATATAATTTTGAAATTTGGTGTGGTAGTTGCCCATATGTTGTTATCTGATATATATTCCGGTTTTTTCAATATCTTTCAAATTATTGATTTTGTGAGCATTTTTTCAAAAAAAGTTTTTTTTTTAATTTTGGGTCAAAACCCAAATGTTTCGAAATTTCGAGATAGCCTGTTTGTAGCCCTTGCAATGTTCTACCTTTTAGCGTTTTTCGATTGCATTTTACTTCATATGCGGCATTTGTAGGACCTGGCAAAATTTAGCCGATTTTGGTGTCAAAATCGTGTTTAGTGACGTCACTAAATTCACTATATCTCAAATAAATTCTGACGAATTTTTTTAATTTTTTCTTATAATGTGTAAAAATGATGCGCGGATAGGTACTGAAAGTTTGGCGTCGATATCTGCATTAGTTATTGAGATATGCCTAATATTCCTAAGGGGGGGCTAAAAAAAGCCCCCCAGTGACTCGCGGGTCAACACACCAATGTACCACCTCGCAAACCTAAATCTTCTCCCGCTAGCTATCGCCCTATTTCTCTAACTAGTTGTGCATGTAAACTATTCAAACGCATGGTTAATGGACGCATCAGGACATACATTGAATCAAATAATTTACTTTCCCCACACCAAAGTGGTTTTCGACCTGGTCGCTCCACTGCGGACAATTTAGTTGGTCTTATCGACTCTGTCCAGCGCGGCTTTCGAGGGAGAGAGGTCACAGTTGCCCTCTTTCTTGATTTGAGAGCTGCGTTTGACAGAGTCAACAAAACCGCACTTCTAGTAAAGGTCCATAAGGCCGGAATTCGAGGTCGACTCGCCAAATTTATCCAAAACTTTTGAGAAAATAGAACTTTTAATGTAAGGTGCGGCAACACATATTCTCAAAATCAAAATCTGGACAACGGTGTCCCACAGGGATCGGTCCTCTCCCGGACCCTATTTTTAATTATGATTAACGACATTTCCAGTAATATTAACAAGATCGACAAAGGTCTCAAATTTTCAATGTACGCTGATGACCTGGCGGTGTGGTTCTCGCACACGAGTGTCGATCAAGCCAGCAAAATGTTACAACTAGTACTCATTGATATAAAGGTATGGTGCGACCAATGGGGTCTAGAAATTTCTCCAAGTAAATCTGCATCTCTAATTTTTTCAAAGAAACCTGCATATGTGGAACCCTACATTCCATTAAAATATAACAATAAAATTATCCCTTTCGTCAAATCATTCAAGTATCTGGGAATAACGCTAGACACGTCTCTCGTTCATCCCACACTTCAATGATTTAGTGCAGAGATGTACGCGACGAATTAATATTATGAAGTCATTGGCTGGTCGAGAGTGGGGCGCAGATCGTGCCACTCTCCTCCAACTATATACTTCCCTGATACGCCCAGTACTGGACTATAACGCATTCTTATTTGATGACATATGTTCCAAACAAATTAAAAAATTGCAAACTTTCCAAAACGCAGCCTTGCTCATCGTGACTGGAGCCTGCCGCACCACCAACACCACAAACTTACACATCGACACAAACATTCCCACACTCTGCCGCCGACGCAAATACACATTACTTAGATTCTACGCCAGAGCAAGTTCACACCCCACATGCCCAACATTCCACATCTTAAATCACCCCGCACCCACTAGACGACAAACACTACTACAAAAACGACACCCGCTTATCAGTCACAGAATCAGACAAACACTCACATTATTCAACATCGCTCACATCAACACAATGCCAACGCCACCACTCACATCTCACTGGCTCGACACACCACCAGACACACACCGCCTCTTCACACACAACAAACACCCAGTCACCGCGTCAGAAACACACACACTCTTCCACGAACACAAAGCACAACACAACACATACACATACATATACACAGACGGTTCACGGGGCGACACCGAACCGGTGGTGCATACTACACAAACACAGCTAGCAATAACTTTAGACTTCCCGACATAAATAGCGTATACACAGCGGAATTGTCATCCATTTTATTAACATCAATATATGTCAGAAAAGAAAAACTTAAGGAAGTAGTCATTTGCACAGACTCTTCCGCCTCGCTCTCTGCCATTTCCTCGATTAGTGACTGTAGAAATCCTATAGTATTTAAAATTAGACAGCTAATTAAGTATTTTATCCGCAGAAACAGCAGCATTAAATTTCTCTGGATCCTAGGACACGCCGGTATCCCGGGAAACGAGGAAGCCGACCGACTAGCGAAATTGAGCCTAGAATTACCTACAGAAAATCAATTACCAAGCCCTGTATCAGACGTTTTAAATTATATTAACTCTCAACTTAGCATATTGCGCCAGCGCGAGTGGGACGCTGCTCCGCATTTTCATCTCTATCCGATCAAGCCAAAAGTCCAACATTTTATATCTAGCCACCAGAATTGTAGAGAGAAGGAGGTGATATTGGCGCGCCTCCGTCTCGGTCATACAAAAATTACTCATTATTATATTATGGAGAATCTCCCGCCACCAAATTGCCAACATTGCCCAGGTTATCCGCGCTACACAATCAAGCACTTACTATTTACTTGCCCAGTACACAACGATAAACGACAGAACATTATTAATTACACACAACAAAATCGCATCACATTAAATCTTCAAACACTGTTAGGTGATAATTACCCGGAATTGATAGGTCTCCTCTTAGATTATCTCTACCAAACACGTTTAGCTAATCAAATATAACAGTTTTTTTTTGGCCTAGCTCATTTTTGGCCCACCGCGCAGGTTTTTCCCCTTTGCCTTAGACGCTGGGTTTTTTATTATTCAGGACTTTTCTCCCAGCTAAATACACCCCACAACCAGGTCTCGCCGAGGCGCCGGAGCCAGGGAGACTGGCAACAGTCTCCCGTTGATGCAATGATGGCACCCACGGCTCCATCAACACTGACACTGTTCAAGTGTATGTAATACAATATGTATGTATGTGTGTCTCGTGTTTTACTTATTTTTGACCTTGAACGAAATACTTAACGTAATGCTATATATTATTTTTGACCTTGAACGAAATACCTAACGTAATGTTAGATATTATATTTACTTGAACAATAAATTTTCCGGGTTCACATAAACCGGTTAACGTAATTAGTAGCGTAAAATAGCTATAAAATAGCTAGCTAGTAGTCCCTAGTTTGCTCCGAGTCCACATAAGCCGGTTAACGTAGTTTTTTGCCTGGCAAATTGCCAGAGGTCATTTCCCCTCCCCGGAAAATGGCTATAGGCCTTTCCGGGAGAGAAAAAAATACATATAAAGAATTCTTCCTGTACTTTTGGCCAGAGTTAGGTGATCTTGTGGTTAATTATATTAACCAGGCCAGGCAAGACGGCGTGTTCTTCATCACACAGCGCAGGGGCGTGATTACTTTACTTCCAAAGAAAGGCGACCAAAAATTAATTCAGAACAAGCGGCCCATATGCTTACTGGATATTATATACAAGATAGTGGCGAAAGTTCTAGCCAATCGCATGATGTCAGTTATACATAAGCTTGTTAGTCCGGATCAGACAGGGTCGATGCGTGGCAGGTATATTGGGACGAATCTTCGGACCATCGCCGATGTGATTTACTACTCCAGTACAGACAGGCTCGATGGGATAATTATGGCGCTTGATTTTCGTAACGCCTTCAATAGCGTAGAGCACGCATTCGTGTACAACGTATTGAGAGAGTTCAATTTTGGCGAAAACTTTAGAGGATGGGTCAAGTTGTTGCACAATAGCAATGAGGATGCGGTAATAAATAACGGATTCACCTCATCCTGGTTCTGAACAGGCCGGGGCCTGCAGCAAGGCTGCCCAGCGAGCGGAGCCACCTTTGCATTGGTACTAGAAATTTTGGCCATCAAAATCAGAAACGAGAGGGAAGTGAGGGGCATTAGCGTATCGGGTGAGACTTTCAAATCAACGCAATACTGCGACGATATGACCCTGCTCGTGCAAGACAGTGCCTCAGCTGACAAAGCCATATCACTAGTCCGGGACTATGGCACCATATCTGGATTGGAGTTAAATATGGGCAAATGCGAGTTTATGTGGATCGGGGCCCAAAAAGCATGTGAACTGCTAATTTGCGGATGCTTGCCAGTGCAGACAATGCAAATTCTTGGCGTCTGGTTTAGTGCGACGCAAAATTGCGCACCTATTAATTTCGAGGCCCTTGACTCGAGAGTAAGAGCAACGCTTGATCAATGGTCGCAGAGAGCACTAACGATAAAGGGAAAAATCACTGTTGCAAAATCCTTGATTGTGTCACAAATTGTGTACATTATAACAGCCCCGCGTGTTGAAGAAAAACAGCTGGCCATGATCCAGAGTCACATCATGAGTTTTTTGTGGCGAGGGCGCCCGCCCAAGGTGGCGAAATCTACCATCACCATGCCGGCGGAAAGAGGCGGGTTAAATGCACCGGACGTGCAAATAATGAATAAAGCTAGCAGAATGTCATGGATAGGTAAATTAATCCAACATAAGGAGGCCATATTCGTCAAAGTGCTACAAAACAGGCTACACGCCACGCTCGGCAACGTAATAAACGTAGACTTTGACGAACGTTGGCTGTCAAACAGGCAGATCCCGGGTTTTACAAGGAAATGTTAATTTGGCTCCGAAGCATTTGCCCAGCCATAGCTCCCGTTTGCGGTAAAACAATAAGGCAGCAGCACATATGGCATAACAAGACACTGCTAGTGGGGGACAGAACGCTCTGTCATAGGCGCCTCGCTGGCGCGGCAATTACCATGATAGACGATATTGTGGATGCAGTAGGCGTAGTGCAGACTTACGAGGCATTTTCGATTCGGCATGGAATTCGTATCAATCCGCTGGTGTATATGGGCTGGTGCCAAGCATTTCCGGCCCGGTGGAGACACCTGTTGGCTGGCAGCCTCTCACTCTCAACAGAGGACCGGGATACAGCGCGGTCAGTTTCGCTAAATTGCAAGAATATCCCGTTCGGCAAAGTAAAGTCATGCTTATTGTATCAGGCTATGGTTCCTCAGCGAGTGCCAACGGCGCAGGCAAGATGGGTAGCAGAAGGCATATATTTTGGCGTGGATTGGCGTAAAGTGTATGAAATGCCGTTTCAAATCACGGCATCGACCAGGCTGCAGGATCTGCAGTCCAGAATCACGCACCGATACTTCCCCACTAGGAGATTCCTGTTCACCCGACGGGCTATTGACGACCCATTTTGTGACAATTGTGGCGAGGTCGAAACGATGCAGCATCTTTTTCTTAACCGATACTTCCCCACTAGGAAATTCCTATTCACCCGACGCGTTATTGACGACCCATTTTGTGACAATTGTGGCGAGGTCGAAACGATGCAGCATCTTTTTCTTAACCGATACTTCCCCACTAGGAGATTCCTGTTCACCCGACGGGCTATTGACGACCCAATTTGTGACAATTGTGGCGAGGTCGAAACGATGCAGCATCTTTTTCTTAACCGATACTTCCCCACTAGGAGATTCCTGTTCACCCGACGGGCTATTGACGACCCATTTTGTGACAATTGTGGCGAGGTCGAAACGATGCAGCATCTTTTTCTTAACCGATACTTCCCCACTAGGAAATTCCTATTCACCCGACGCGTTATTGACGACCCATTTTGTGACAATTGTGGCGAGGTCGAAACGATGCAGCATCTTTTTCTTAACCGATACTTCCCCACTAGGAGATTCCTATTCACCCGACGGGCTATTGACGACCCATTTTGTGACAATTGTGGCGAGGTCGAAACGATGCAGCATCTTTTTCTTAACCGATACTTCCCCACTAGGAGATTCCTATTCACCCGACGGGCTATTGACGACCCATTTTGTGACAATTGTGGCGAGGTCGAAACGATGCAGCATCTTTTTCTTAACCGATACTTCCCCACTAGGAGATTCCTATTCACCCGACGGGCTATTGACGACCCATTTTGTGACAATTGTGGCGAGGTCGAAACGATGCAGCATCTTTTTCTTAACCGATACTTCCCCACTAGGAGATTCCTATTCACCCGACGGGCTATTGACGACCCATTTTGTGACAATTGTGGCGAGGTCGAAACGATGCAGCATCTTTTTCTTAACCGATACTTCCCCACTAGGAGATTCCTGTTCACCCGACGGGCTATTGACGACCCATTTTGTGACAAATGTGGCGAGGTCGAAACGATGCAGCATCTTTTTCTTAACCGATACTTCCCCACTAGGAGATTCCTGTTCACCCGACGGGCTATTGACGACCCATTTTGTGACAATTGTGGCGAGGTCGAAACGATGCAGCATCTTTTTCTTAACCGATACTTCCCCACTAGGAGATTCCTGTTCACCCGACGCGTTATTGACGACCCATTTTGTGACAATTGTGGCGAGGTCGAAACGATGCAGCATCTTTTTCTTAACTGATACTTCCCCACTAGGAAATTCCTGTTCACCCGACGCGTTATTGACGACCCATTTTGTGACAATTGTGGCGAGGTCGAAACGATGCAGCATCTTTTTCTTAACCGATACTTCCCCACTAGGAGATTCCTGTTCACCCGACGCGTTATTGACGACCCATTTTGTGACAATTGTGGCGAGGTCGAAACGATGCAGCATCTTTTTCTTAACCGATACTTCCCCACTAGGAAATTCCTGTTCACCCGACGCGTTATTGACGACCCATTTTGTGACAATTGTGGCGAGGTCGAAACGATGCAGCATCTTTTTCTTAACCGATACTTCCCCACTAGGAGATTCCTATTCACCCGACGGGCTATTGACGACCCATTTTGTGACAATTGTGGCGAGGTCGAAACGATGCAGCATCTTTTTCTTAACCGATACTTCCCCACTAGGAGATTCCTATTCACCCGACGGGCTATTGACGACCCATTTTGTGACAGTTGTGGCGAGGTCGAAACGATGCAGCATCTTTTTCTTAACCGATACTTCCCCACTAGGAGATTCCTATTCACCCGACGGGCTATTGACGACCCATTTTGTGACAATTGTGGCGAGGTCGAAACGATGCAGCATCTTTTTCTTAACCGATACTTCCCCACTAGGAGATTCCTGTTCACCCGACGGGCTATTGACGACCCATTTTGTGACAAATGTGGCGAGGTCGAAACGATGCAGCATCTTTTTCTTAACCGATACTTCCCCACTAGGAGATTCCTGTTCACCCGACGGGCTATTGACGACCCATTTTGTGACAATTGTGGCGAGGTCGAAACGATGCAGCATCTTTTTCTTAACCGATACTTCCCCACTAGGAAATTCCTGTTCACCCGACGGGATATTGACGACCCATTTTGTGACAATTGTGGCGAGGTCGAAACGATGCAGCATCTTTTTCTTAACCGATACTTCCCCACTAGGAAATTCCTATTCACCCGACGGGCTATTGACGACCCATTTTGTGACAAATGTGGCGAGGTCCAAACGATGCAGCATCTTTTTCTTAACCGATACTTCCCCACTAGGAGATTCCTGTTCACCCGACGGGCTATTGACGACCCATTTTGTGACAATTGTGGCGAGGTCGAAACGATGCAGCATCTTTTTCTTAACCGATACTTCCCCACTAGGAGATTCCTGTTCACCCGACGGGCTATTGACGACCCATTTTGTGACAATTGTGGCGAGGTCGAAACGATGCAGCATTTTTTTCTTAACCGATACTTCCCCACTAGGAAATTCCTATTCACCCGACGGGCTATTGACGACCCATTTTGTGACAATTGTGGCGAGGTCGAAACGATGCAGCATCTTTTTCTTAACCGATACTTCCCCACTAGGAGATTCCTGTTCACCCGACGGGCTATTGACGACCCATTTTGTGACAATTGTGGCGAGGTCCAAACGATGCAGCATCTTTTTCTTAACCGATACTTCCCCACTAGGAAATTCCTGTTCACCCGACGGGCTATTGACGACCCATTTTGTGACAATTGTGGCGAGGTCGAAACGATGTAGCATCTTTTTCTTAACCGATACTTCCCCACTAGGAGATTCCTGTTCACCCGACGGGCTATTGACGACCCATTTTGTGACAATTGTGGCGAGGTCGAAACGATGCAGCATCTTTTTCTTAACCGATACTTCCCCACTAGGAAATTCCTATTCACCCGACGCGTTATTGACGACCCATTTTGTGACAATTGTGGCGAGGTCCAAACGATGCAGCATCTTTTTCTTAATTGCACGGCAGTGCGATCATTCTGGAAGGATTTAATTGAAGCCATTAATTTGAGGAGGAGAACTGAGATCAGACCTACCGAAAATGAACTAATGTTTGGTGGAAGTAGGTACCCAGCAGTATTAAACCTAATAATTATAGTTGCAAAGCAATTCATAGAAAATAATCGTTACCGTGATAGCGCGTCCAGCTTGTAGGAATTTCGTCCTATGCTGCTAAAATTATTTGAAATGGAGAAGGTGATTGCCCGCAAAAGAGGAAAATCGTACCAATTCAGAAGTAGATGGGCGCCATTTACGGATGGTGACACTCTATGCCTGTAACGTGCACCGAGTCTCTCTGTCCCAATGGGAGACCTGGCGGCGAGGGGCTGGCAGCTGCCATCATCACCCTCACCTGTATAATGTATGTCTATAGCCATACCGCGTGATCGCACCCGACGGCAGTCTTCGCTCGCCTGGCGGGAAGCCGGCGAACCTTGGGTTGGCGCGACGGCCGCCGGGTGACGGGAGCGTGTGTGTGTGATTGGCGTTCGCGAACGTGGCGCCAAAACCAAGTGAAATAAGGATGTCGTGCTTCGTTTTGGCGCGACATTAGGCGATTAGCTGTGATATGTTGTATCGTTTCTAAGTCCATTTTCATCGGAAGTAGAGAGATGGAGCGACGGCGCAGCGGACGCCTCCGGAAAAAGCACCGGTTAGCGTCGCCTCTGTGTGCATTGGAAACTAGCCCTACATTACCTTAGGTGAAAGTGTTTTGTATTGGGTGGACTTTATCGGAGTTACGCTTCCAAGTCACCAAGTGTTCAAAAGGTTGTCAGAAGTGCTAGGTTGTATTGCGTAGTGTGACGGTAAATCGTTTTGCTGTTGCTTCGTTCAGTTGCGTGTGTAAGTGACAATGGTGTTTGCTTCCAACCAGCGAGTATATGTATCTGTCGAGCAAATGTCATGACTAGTAAGTACCAAGACACGTATGATCAGCTGTCTTATGCTATAATATATTTATGAAATATTTATTATTAAAAAAACGTGTACGTACCTAGTGCAAGGATACTCAAACGTCTCTTTTGAAATATGCACAAAAGACACTCCCTTCTGATGCCCAGAGGGCAAACTTTACCGCCAGATCGATGGGGTGGCAATGGGTTTTCCACTTGCAGTGTTATTTGCTGAAACGTATATGGCACATATCGAATCACTGACCTTAGAGAGCCTAGAAACGAAACCTTTCACATACTGCCGGTACACTGATGACCTATTTGTTGATATTGTTGACGAGGAACAACTCCTGCAAGGCTATAGAACAACAGGTTGCTCGTTCCTACGTCACTAATTCCTCACTAGATTCTAGGTTTTATACCACATGTTTGTATTATACTACCAGTGCATCAACTTACATGTATCAATTATATTCTTACAAAAACAGGCAAATGCTGGAGTACTGAATTTGAAGAGTGAAATAATACAAAATTACATTTCCATTTGATTTGAAATATTGCAAAATAGTGAGGCAGACATTGAATATTGCAAACATAGTTCATACTAAAAATCAACCATGTTTGCCAGTTGTTGGATTAGTTGAGTCGCGGTGGTTGCCATGGTAACAACCTGCATGGCCTCCGCTTCCGCGGGTGCACTGATTGGCGGTATTGGCGCTTATTATCGTCAGGTAAGCTGAAAGTGACCCCTATTGGAAGGCGTGCAGGGTTCCATAAAACAATTTCTTGGGCAAAAATTTGACTCAATTTTGCCAAACCGACCCCAGATATGAATAGGAAAGGCCTTTGGCATCACATTTATGTATCATCTGCTAAACGAACTATTTTAAAAATACTTGAAATTGCAACCCGAATACCACCTATTTTCCCATAGGCCACCATGCTAAAGCCGGCTCGCTGTATCTATCACTGGTGACGTGACGGCTCAAGTGTTGCCAGGCAAATTGACTGGAGCTGAACTCATGTTCCTCAAATCCGAACTTGAAGACAAATCAATTCTCAAATTCACAGTCGAAATGTCCGTAAACTATCGAACTCCATTCCTAAATGTAGCAGTTGATGCTTCAAATAACAATCGTTATCTCGGTTTACAGGAAACCCACTGAAATTGGTAGATGTCTTAACGGCCTGAGCGAGAGCCCAGATAAATACAAAGAAAGTGTAATTCGTGCATATATACACCAGGCACTGACACACTGCACAGTCTGGGCCCTAGTACACCAAGAGTTTAATAGGATCAGAAACATCCTAGTCAGCAACTTCAGCCTAACTGAAATTGATAACCAGATAAAAAAAAGAAACGGCTCCATAAACACTTTCGATCATCACAGGGTGGTGGAGCAAGACCGACCGCTCACATGCAACTCTACTAACAATATATGAATAGTGCATGAGGGAGCGGGCAATAGTCGAAAATATTGACCGATGTGACGTCACTGTAGCCCGAGGGTGGAGACCGTATAAAGTGCCATTGCCCGAGGCGAAGCCGAGGGCAATGGCACTTTATACGGTCTTCACCCGAGGGCGACAGTGACGTTACAGAGGTCAATATTTTCGACTATTGCCCGCTCCCCCATGCACTATTGATTTTATTGCATGGCCACTGGCCAGCCCTGCCATTTTTTGAATAAACGTGTTCTATTTGTTTGTCACATTCCCCCACGGCCTCATATGTTTTCATATGATTTCGAGACCAAGATGTGTGCATATAAAAAAGGAAGTAGCGTCGCTTTAGTTGAATGTATTGCACAAAATAATCCAGAAAAATCCACATAGGTAAATCACAGCGTCACATTTCATATCATCTAGTGCGTCAGGTTGAAGTTGAATGTGCAGCTGTTATAAGTTTGTCCGCCGTTCTGCGTCTCCACCGATGTCGCGGTGCTTGAAGAGTTTCCCACCAGGCTGATGGTGTTGCTGATTTTCCTCAGTTGCTCGTTAGATACCATCTGCGCATAGTGTTGGAGCGACGAGATTGACTTATGCCCGCTGATCTGTTGGGTGTGACGTGAATCTATACCGGCGTGGTCTAGACTCGTTATCACTGTTGCCCTGATACAGTGGTTGGTGTAGATCTTGCTTAGCCCCGTTTCCTTGCTTATCCGCTGCATCATTGTGCCTACAGTGTTCTTTCCGATAGGCACTGCATCATACCAGTAGAGATTGGGAGCCATTCTTGGCCGCTGGAAGAAGCAGGGCGAAGACTTGTTCAGCTTGCTAATGTATAACTTGAGGTGCTTCACCGGACAGTCATTCATGCCGGTGGCGTACATACGCGCATGCTGACCCGAGTTATCTTCTCCTCGGTGGTTTTTATCCAGCTCATCCCGCATCGTTACGTACTCCACGTCGTTCTCATCTTGGTTGAATTTGAACCAGTCGACACGAATCTCTCTCAGGTTTTCACGTCCACGCCGACAGAAATGGAGCATAATGTCCATGAACACCTTGTGCTGCAGCTTAACAGGCGTGGAACAGTCCTGCAGGCATGATTTGATTTTCTCCTGATCTCCTGTCGTAATCGGTTGCTTGTGCTCTATGGCACCTTTTCCGTCCTTCTTCGCCATGTGCATGGCCACCTTGAATGACTCAGCAGTCAACGGGAAGCTTTTGTCATCCCCGATATCCTTCCCCAATTCCTTGATTAGGAATTGCTTTATTCCGTACTTCAGGCCGTGGAGGCTCTTGGATTTGTATCTTTCGCCATCCTTGCGCTTTACGGTTAGGAAAAATTGCTTTACTGCGTTGTCAAGTGAATCATTGTTATCTAAAAAGTGGTGCATGAACAATCCTTTGGCAGACAAAAATTGGAGGAATACGTCCCCTCCGGCTTTGATAGCTCGATTGGTGCTCTCTGATCTTCGCGAGAAGAGCAGTTCTTCGAGTTCATGCTTATCAAGAAGTTCAAAGCGCGGTTTTTCGGACATGCTTGTAAGATTAGGATAATTATCCAGTGGCATTAACTACGACTCCTTACAAAATGAAAATGACTTTCTACCTGAATGTGGCAAGAATTGATTTTTTTTTGGAAAGCACAAATGCACGCGCAACTTACTATTGCCCGCTACCATGACAACCATGACGACCTCAAAACCTAATGCAACTTCCAACTTGAGGTGCTATAAGTTTTATTGTGCTGTTTGACGTCGTCATGGCACTGGGCAATAGGCAAAAATATCACATGAGCCGTTAACATACGAGCCGTGTAATAAAACAGAATGTCCACAGCCTATAAGGCCGACGAAAAAGCTGCTGTAAGTGACGTAGACAGAAACTGTATCCCACAGTGGATTTTTTTTGGGGTGGGGAGGGGAGTGGTTCTCGCCCACCCCGTAGTCCAGCCTATAGCTATATGCCGCCGCGGGTGGGGAGGAGAAGTGGATATAAGTACAGTGAATGGGCATCTGAGCTCGGTCATGTGACCGTGCGTTTGTGGCGAGGGCGCTTGCGATATTCGTGGGTCCATCGCGTTTTTGGCCCCGTTGGGTTACAATGGGAAATCGTGTCATTTTTTCTTCATGGATTTTTCATGACTTCATCCGGCAAGATATCTCAAGGAAACTCATTGATTCATGTACAGAATTGATTCAGCTTTTTATGGTGGTAAATATGTATTTGTATAATTTAAATTCGTGAAGAACTTAGAGTTTCAATTCGATAGTCATATCGTACGTAAGAGTATAATGCGTTGTAATGGACGTCCGCGGTCGGATACAGACTGGTTATCGATTAAACCTTGTTAAATGATTCAATCACGATTAGCTATGGAGCATGAATGATTCAATCACTGTTTGATCCATGGGTAACAATTTTGATACCTAAATGATTATTTCCGCTTCAATGAATCAAACCATGTTTTGATCAATGCATGTTTTATTCACCATTGAAACAACATTGAACAATCTTTTGATTCAATCTGCCTTGCTACTGTGCATATTTTGATTCAATCACGATTCATGAATAAAA
>JAXIVJ010005562.1:0-35000 GCA_036785665.1 Chirona hameri
AGACCGAGAGAGAGAGAGAGAGCAAGCAAGCAAGAGAGCAAGAGGGAGATAGACACTCTCTCGAAAGCAAATGATAAAATAATGAAGGAAAGCTATATGGTGTCGCGGGATATATTTGTCAACAAGCGGGAGATGAGACACATCGGCAGAGACCATGAGTGGTGACGTGTAACAAATGACCCGCTATCTGCTAATGACACAACGCACATACGCACATCCAGCAGTGCTGACGTGTCGGGAGCAGATCGTCGTGCGTCCAACGATTAGCACAGGGCACAGCACGTGCAGCGGACGGGGAACAGGAGTGGGGGACACGAGTCATCTGTCGAACGTCTGCTATGTGTCGAACACGCTGACAAGGCATGAACAGAATCATTATGTCGGGGGAAGAAGCATAGGCTGACTTAATATTCCTGACTTAATGGCATTACTTTAAGCAAAGCTTCTCTCAACTGGTTTCGAATAAAGGACGCATGTATGAAAGACGAAAATCCCGCGAGACACAACACTTGCGTGGTATGTAGCATGACTTTACTCAAGCGGCGCGACACAACAGACAAAAAGGAACGGGATATAGGACGAGCCTGCCACATGGGAGGAGGGGAGATGTACTTAAGGGATAACTACTTAACTCCCTGCCAGATAAAGCACCTGACTGTGATTATGCAATGCACAATGCGGACCCTGGGTGGGGTCGTTCCGCCCACCAGGCGAGATGGCGAACAGGGGCGGCCGTGCCCGTGCAGCGGCCAGCACCGCACCGGGTCCGGCCGGACCCAACAACCACTTCTATTACTGGGATTTGAAGCTCGCCCGCCGGCCCATCAGTGGCGGCTATTCATGTATTCATAGCGCGCTGGCCACCGTGGCAGCCAGCTATGAATGAGAGGGGGCGGGCGGCAGAGGGGGTGCAGCGGGTTCAGAGGGTACAGAGGGGGGAGAAGAAGGGAGGGAGAGGGGTCGGAGGGAGGGAGGGGCGTAGAGGGGAGGGCCGCCGTCTGCACCGACACCGCCCGGGGACAACAAAGCGGTCGGCTGTGTCGCCCCGTCATACCCGGCTCCGAGGCACGCGCCGCGTTCAGGGCAGCCAAAAGATCAGACGGTGCGGAACAGGACCAACCGCGTCCACCGGAGCCAGGGGGGGGGGGGTGGGGGGGGGGGGGTGCCGGCGGTGACGCTCTGCCCTCAGGCGCTGTGTCCTCAGGCGGCGTGCCCTCCGGCGATGCCCCCCCCCCCAGCGGGCGTGTCCCATGGGGAGTACGCAGCGCGCCCGGCGACGGCGGCACGGCAGATGAACGTCCGTCCTGTCGGCGCCGACGCTAATTTGATTGCTTAATTCATGATGCGATTTCCATCATGAGATTATCGGATTGGTTCCCTGCCGGAAAGGGCTGAGAGTTTGCCGCCGGGGATAGAGGAAATTGGATTCAGGGGAGCGAATACATGATCCGGCTCAGCGCGTTGCTCTGTTGAGGGAGTGAGTGACGCCAAATATACTCTGCTTCCATTACACTTATACCCCGACCCGGAGTCTGTTTACACTAGAGATGCAAACTTCAGAACCACGGAGGCCGGCGCTGGGCCCAAATTCAGGCCCGGTGTGCCTGAAGCTATGTCTGAACTCAGGCTTGCCGGTCTCATGCCGGCTCAGCACAAGTTATCAATTAAAAAAACTAAATAAACATAAATAAATATTGGCAGAAGTCAGAACATACGTGCTTAAAGATGGGTGTATATCATAAGTACCCAAGATCCATAAATACCCGAGTCCATAAGTACCCGAGTCCATAAGTCCCAGAATCCATAAATACCCGAGCGGGTACATATGGATCTTGGGTACTTTTGAGTGTCCCCCCTTAAAATGATAAATTGTGAGAAGAAAACAAATATGCAACAGTAAAACACCATCATAACAAATAACAATGTTACAGCTTACAAATTAAAAGTGATAACTAGTACGACCTGTAAGAAGTGGACACTGGACACACCATTGAAACTTAATAAATCAAAATACAGGGTCAGTTCATGATCAATTCGTCAGCTCAGTAACTGCAGCAGTGTGAGATGCGAGTGCAGTCAAACAGAAACAACTACCCCAAATCATATTACACTGTCATCACTAGTAACTAGGTGGGGTGGGGGAAGAGCATACAATTTTATATTTAGTCATCCCATTGCCCCAGGTCACCCCAAAATATTTTGTATAACAAATAACAAGTACCTATGGAACAAAACCACCTACCTATATGATAATAATTATTGTTAATACTATTGTAAATACATATTACTGAAAATATTTATTGATACATATGTACTATTTAGTTCCACATGAGAAGGTACATATTCAAGTCATATCATTAGTAGTTTTGGTAGTGAACAAATATTGTATTTTATGCAATTACAATTATACAAGTGGAAAGACTGCCCAAAAAAGACATTTTGCAAAGAAATCGTAAGTGGCCTAAAACCTTATCTAAGAATGCAAACCTGTCTAGTTCCACTTCAACTTCTTATCACAATAGCTCCATAATGTATATATGGCCTTGCATAATTCCACGTGACACCCTCCCCAACAACACCTTCCAAACCAATTCCCCAACCATACGTTCCAAACAATGTGTTTTGATGCGTCACATTTGCGACGAATTCGCCAGGCCTGGACTGTAAAAGAATCACGTGTGTCAATTAAGCAGCAGATCGATATTCGCGAATGTCTGTCACTTTGACAGATATTCACAACTTCACACCTCAGAATCGCGACGCCTCAGAATTGCGTGAAGTTCATGTTCAGAACCCGCTGACCAGGGGACGTCGCCCGGCTAATGTCAACAATGCCGGGCGACGGGGCAGTGACGGGGGCCCGCTCCCGCCGGCCAGCACACCGCGGGTGTCGCGGCAGGTGGAGGGTCCGCCGAGCCAAAGCGAGAGGAAGCGGCGAACAGCAAACCGCTCCGGACGTTGGGGTAACACCACCCCGCCGTGTAGGGCGTCCACCAACACCGAATCCAGACAACCCTCTCCAGCACGCTGGGGCGTTGCCCTCCCATGTAGGACGCCACACCTCACCACAGCGCAGCAGAACGCTCGCTCAGCCGCCACGCCAACTTATCGAACCACCACGACTCAACGAGAGGCAAACCAGACGAGCGTGTGTCACACACCCGGACAACAACACCGCATCAGACGGCGTTCCATCGGAGACGACGACGCGCGGAAAACTGTCACTGGAGCTGTTAAATGTTCAGTCCCTTCTTCCAAAATTACCGGACATTCGCACTGATGTTTCCCTTCGGTCTCCAGAAATGCTATGTTTTACTGAGACCAATCTGAAGTCAACGACGCCAGACCGATTTATTACAATTCCAGGGTATCGCCTTTTTCGGCTGGACAGAAAAACAGGACGTAAAAAATCTGGAGGAGGGGTCGCAATATTTGTGAAGGAACATTATCCGCCAATATAATTAAAGTGAAAACGACTGGATCAGACTCTCATGTAGAGGCGCTCTGGGTCAAGGTGAAAATTGACAAAAAGAAAGCAGCCACTTTGGCTTGTGTCTATCGACCACCTTCATCAAACCACGCTCAAATTCAAGCGGATTTCAACGATTTAGAGGAACAAATCCAACAAATAATTACGGCCTCTTCATCTCACCGTATCATTTTAGCGGGTGATCTGAATTCAGACCCTCAAACAAATCCAGCAGCAAATGAAAGGCTTCGGGAATTAGAAAGGTACGGGCTGAACTGTGTAGTACGCGAACCTACCTTTTATCGTGACCGTACGCGCTCATTACTTGATGTTGTGCTGATGTCTGATTCGTTGTGTAACGACCGATCACCAACAATGTGTTCTGTCCAAAAATGTGATTACGCGAGTCACCACCGTCGCGTATGTGTGGGAGTAACGGTGCCCCGAGCCAGACAAAGGGCGCAGTACAGGACGGGCCGGAGATGGCGAACATTCGATAATGGTGCGTTTTTGACTGATGTAAGGAACATTGGATGGCACTCTGTTGTAAAACAAAATGAAACATGTCAACAGCAGTGGGAGGCTTTTTCAAATACGCTTAACGAAATGTTAGACTTTCATGCTCCTATCAGAAAATTTAGAGTTCACAACCCCCGTCCCCCACCGGTTTCGAATGAAACCCTCAATCTGATGAAGCAGCGCAAACGATATAAAGAAACAAACGATCCAGCGTATCAGGAAATCAACACATTAACTAAACGGGCGATTCGCAAAGACTGTCGGGCAGATATAGCAAACCGCGTCCACAACTCAACATCCTCGTCATTGTTTCAGAAATTAAAATATGTAATTGCACCTAAACGTGGATACACAAAGCAACCGCAAAATTTAACACCAGATGACCTGAACGATTACTTTACAGCAGTAGGTACAAACACTAGAGACGAGGTGGTTGCCGACTTCGACCGTTCGGGCCGAGAGAAGCTTTTTACTCGACTACCTAGGGTCAACGCTGGGTCAATGAGGCTCACACCAGTCACGTTGACTGAACTAAGGTGTGCTTTATTTTCACTACCCAACAAAGACTCTTCAATAGAAGGCGACGTCCCAATCCAAATTTTAAAACTGACATTTGATGCAATTGGACGCTACCTTTTACGTATCATTAACACTAGCTTTGTCTCTGAAACCGTGCCCTCTGCCTGGAAAAGGGCGACCGTCATTCCTCTATTTAAAAGAGACGATCCATCTAAAGCATCAAATTTTAGACCTATCACGAAAGTTCCTGGTATATGCAAAGTAGTAGAAAAGTTAGTACAAAAACAGTTGACAAGCTACCTCCAGAGCCAAAATCTATTGAGCGAAGATCAACATGGTTTCTTGCCGCAACATTCGACATGTACCGCCCTATTGACAATGACTGACGAAATTCTCAGGGGCATGGATCGATCCCAAATTTCCATATTGGTTCTCATTGATTTGAGTCGCTGCTTCGATGTTATTGATCACAAAACGCTCATTAATAAATTAGAATTGTTGCAAATTTCATCAGGCTGGTTTAAAAGCTACCTACACGGACACGTACAACGGGTTAAAGTAGGGGAAAGTTTTTCAAAGCCACTTCCTATCACAATTGGGACTTTCCAGGGTACTTGTCTCGGCCCATTACTGTACAACATTGCTAGCAACGATCTCGCATGCCACATTCCAGCTAAAATCAATGGCTTCAAGGTCACATCGGTGCGTTATGCCGATGACACACAGCTCGCTGTCACAGGCCCTCGAGATCAAATTGGGGAACTACAAAGGAGCATGGAAGAGTTGCTAGTAACGATGTCAACGTGGTTCCAACAACATGGCATGAAGGTTAATGCGGCAAAAACTGAATTTATTTTGTGTGGAGACAGGAGGCAGTTAAAGCGTATTGCGCAGCCCCCATTATTTTATTTTATGGGAGAGCAAATTCAATGTTCCAACAAAGTCAAAAAATTAGGAGTGGTGATGGACGAAACATTGTCATGGGAATATCATATAAAAAACATCACTGATCGCTGCTTTGGAATTTTGATAGGATTAAGCCATGTAAAGCATGCCTTGCCCGCTGAAGTGTTGCCGCGCATTGTCGATTGTCTGGTGCTATCACATGTGAGATACTGTGTACAAGTGTATGGCAGTGCCAGTGTGACGTCTCTTAAGAACATCCAAAAAATCTTAAATTTTGCCGCACGAGTCATATCAGGACGCAGGAAATACGACCGCATCTCTGATGTATTGCGTGAATTAGGTTGGCTAAATGCGTTAGATTTAGTAAAATACTCTGACTTGTGCATGTTGTATAAGGTTATAACTAGAGCGAAACCTTCGTCGTTGGCGTCGCGCATCCAGTTCAACTACGAAATACTGGAGCGTGATACCCGACAATCGAAACATCTAGCCTTGCCTCGACCTAGAAACAATCACGGAAAGCGCACATTCTTGTATAGGGCTAGCCATTCATACAATGCGCATATTTAATCTCAGTGTGTTCTGAATGCAGTTGTCGCCCATTAGATTTTACATTTGCTCAATAATTTTACGATGTCGGCAAAACAGGGCAAACTGTTTTAGCTCACTTTTTACTGTTTTAGCTCACTCATTTTTATGTTCATGTATGGAAGACCGAAGAATAACCCTGTCGTGTGGAACGGTCTGTTTACGTTAATACATACATACATACATACATGTTCGTATTCGAAAATAAGTTGTACCAAATCCTAACCCTTGGTGCCAGTTCAAGTTTAAATATTTTGTATAAGTAGTCCATCGGCAAAAACCCTCAATATGTTGACATTTCAATTTGGGTGATTTTAAGTCTTTATGGTGATAAAATTAGTCATTTCGGTGACGGGATTAATTGTGTGCGTCGTTTTGAGCTCAACGATTCGCAATTGTCATATACTTCAGCAGCCATTTACGTGCAGCAGTGAAGTTGTACGGTCTTGGCCTTGGCAGTGAGGTAGCTTTGTTTCTCTGTGCCCAAGGTCTGCACAAATATGTGCCAAGGCCGTATAAGAGTGGCTCTGTGCGTGTGACTGGCTTCGACGTTAGTTATAGATATCTTGGCTTGGATAGTGAGGAAGCCGAGGATACTCTGTAATTTAAAACAGGTTGATTATTTTATTTTTGTCATTCAAGATATGATTGTCACTCCCAATGTTTTTAGTTCGTTTGTCATACTAGATGTCCAGGAAAACTTGCCTTTTCCCCATTATCCTGTGCAGGGCCGGCGCCACATATTTTCGGTTCGGGGGGCAGCTTTTCCAGAAAAAGGGCCCTTGGCCAAAAGGGCCCACCCAGCCTGCAATATAATGTAATATATATTTAATATCATTTCCGTCTTTCTCGTTCCCACACGGATTACCATTTATTTATGATCAAACTTGAACACTTTAAATAGAGCATCACAGCCTGTATTTTCAAGTGGCATTTTGGCGTCACACAGTTCAAGTTTTTACTCAATGTGACTAACACAAAGATGGAATTATTGAACTAACATATGAAGAGTTAAATAGGGACCCGACGGTAAAGTTTACCAGGGGAACGAGGGGAGTTCTGAAAGAAATCGAGAGAAAAGGAAATCTGGACAGGAAAACATATCTGACTCTTTATCCGTCTGATCCGCTTCCGCCTCTGTTCTATGGGCTGCCAAAGATACACAAGGAAGGGATCCCCCTCAGACCTATCGTGTCGAGTATTGGCAGCGTCACTTATGATATATCGAAGCACATAGCGGGTATCCTTTCAGACCTGGTGGGGAAGTCTACGTATCATGTAAGAGACACGAACAGTTTTGTCAGTGACCTGAAGGATCTACGGATAGAGCAGGATGAAGTCATGGTATCATTTGATGTCGAGGCACTGTTTACATCCGTTCCCGTTCAGTTAGCGTGTGAAGAGGCCAGATCGAGGCTTGAGGAAACATTTAGTAACGTAGAAAGCGAGTTGAGGGCTAAAACGGCGCTAGAGGTGTCGGATTTTTTTTTTAATAATAAATTTAGTCCGAATGTTTTGTATGGATGTATTTCCGAGGTCAGGACCCACGCTAAGCAGAGCTTGTTGCGCAGGTCCTAACCTCACCACCCGATCGCGCAATTCCTGTTGGCCGGCAGAATTTATCGTCCAGTTACTAAAGAGATAATACTAAAGAGATCGTCCAGTTACTAAAACTGTGTCTAGAGATGACATATTTCCAAGTAAATGGGAGGTTCTATAAGCAGAAGAGGGGAACGGCCATGGGGAGCCCGGTGAGTGTTGTCGTTGCCAACATGTTTATGGAGTCACTAGAGAAAAACGCCCTGCAGTCGTTCCCGTATCCCGTCAAGTGCTGGAAAAGGTACGTAGACGACACTTTTGTTATAGTCAAAAGAGACTTAGTTACGGACCTTCTCGGTCACCTAAATTCACAGCACGACACGATCCGGTTCACGTACGAGATCGAAAAGGATGGCTCTTTACCATTTCTCGATGTTAGGGTGCACAGGCAAGGTGACGGGCGCATGGAAACACAGGTATACAGGAAACATACACATACGGACAAGTACCTAGACTTCACGTCACACCACAGTACCCAACACAAGACCTCAGTTCTACGCACACTTTTCACACGGTCAGCGAGGTGCTCCACCACAGAGGAGGCAAGGAGGAAAGAGGATCATCATGTCAGTCAGGCGTTGACAAAGAATGGGTATCCGAGGAGGTTTATCAAAGCATCGCAGAGGCAGTTTGGGACCAGGGATAGGGGTGCGGCTAGTAATAATAGACGGAGTCAGGGTGATCAGAGTCAGCGAGGAGAGCGAGAACGCGGCAACGAGGTAGGGGAACGTCCGTATGTATGCATTCCTTACGTTCAATGTGTAAGCGAACAAGTGACGAGAATTGTAAAACCTTATGCGAAAATAAGTACAAAGCCGGGTGCCAGTTTGAGGGATAGATTGGTTAGGGCGAAAGACAGGCTAGGGAAGAAAAGTAAGGCAGGTGTGGTATATCAATATCAGTGTCAGTGCGGTATGATTTATGTCGGGGAAACTGGTAGGAAGCTGGGGACAAGGGAGATGGATCATAGACGGGCGATAAGCAAGGGGAATGAGGATCATTCTGGCATTTCGAAGCATGTTTTGGAGACGGGGCATGAGATTGCCTGGGATGAAGTCAGGATAGTTTGTTATGAGAACAATTGGCATAGACGCAAGATAAAGGAGGGCTATTATATATCTAAAGTACCGAGGGGCAAGTGCATGAATGTTTTACCAGGATGGCAGGTTCCGGACGTTTATAAGGTGCTAGAGTAAAAAATACGGGGAACGGGAAACTCTGCTCCCTAACAGCCCCACAACCTCTTTGACACTACGCAGTGGTAGTTAGAGCATATATGTACGTGAATGTGATTGTAGTTATATATGTATATATATATATATATATATATATATATATATATATATATATATATATATATATATATATATATATATATATATATATATATATATATATATATATATATATATATATATATATATATATATATATATATATATATATATGTATATAAACGTGCGTTTGTATGGGTACGTGTGTGTATGTGTGTAGTCGACAGAATAAACATCTGAGATATACAATACAATATTAGGATATGTGTCTTGTATGTAAGCAAATATTGATGTAGGTTAAAATGTGCATTGTATGCATGTATGAGGCGTGTTTGTAGTGTTGCCGAATGTGCAATCTATGTCACGGCGAATTCGACCCCATTACGAATGTTACATATTACCTGGCTATTATATATATATACATATACTTATTACGAATGTCACAGCGAATCACTGCGAATACGAATGAAATGTACGTATTACGAATTACCTTTATATTGTATACCTACATATTACGAATGAAAAGTATGCAGTGCATGCGTCTGTACGTGTTTATGTATTATATTAGGAAGGAAGGGTTAGGGATGTCGTGACTTTCAAATCCGCCTTTTAGAGGATCTAGAGGAATAATCCACTGTGCTTATGTATTTATAATTTAAAATATTGTTTTGAGTGTGTGAACTGTGTACCCCAACCAGGCTGACGAAGAGCACAGTAGTGTTCGAAAGCTTCCGCTACAAATATTACAACTGGTGTACAATATATGTATATATAAAACAATGTGACTAAGTTATCAACTATAACTTTTTGTATTTCTTGCGACATGTACGAAGGATGTTTACTATAGTTTACTAGTTACCAGAAAGAATTTACTAGTCATCACATTGTCTGTCGGTGCTATCATCTCAGACAGGCACGTAGCCAGGATTCACACAGTTCAGGGGGGGGGGGGGGGGGCACCTCGAAAGGACCCCTTGCCGAGCGTTGAAAGGGTCAAACAAAACGGATGAAAAGTCACGTTACTAGGATGGAAAATGCAGTATGACAGGAATGGTATGGTCCATACTAACTTTTAGGAGCTGGAGTTAGCAAACTGCCATATCAACTTTGGAACCAGAGACACCAATTTGGAATCAGCTATACCAAATTGGATTTTTTTTTTAAGCTCAAGACCTGGAACTCTTAAACAAATTGCGCCGCGGAGCGGCGGGATTTTTTTTAGTCTTATGCCCTGGATATGCATTCCCATCAATGCGTCGCATTGCGTATGGTGCGGACCTCTAAAAATGTTATTGTGGTTTTAAAAGTGCGGTAAAAAAGTGCTAAAGTGAACTATTTTGCCCAATTATATATGGAAGTGGCAACATAACACATAAATGCGCCGAGAAACGGGCGATTGTTTTCTTCTAACCCGCATATAATTGAATTTGTAGGTAAATTGCGCCGCGGAGCGGCACACAATTTTGAGTTGTATTCCCTGGACAACTGCATTCTTACTGTTGAAAGGCTCAGGGTCCCTTCAGATCGTCTAGGGGCCCCTCCGACATTTTCAACGCCCTTCCAACCTGTTCAGGGACTCATCTGGGATCCGCGAAAAGACATGATGTGGAGTGGGTCCTTCTTACACGCCCAGTGGCCCTTTCGGTCTGGTCAGGGGCCCCTCCAATCTGCACAGGGGCCCTTTGAACTTTACAGTGACCCTCTGGTCTGTTCAGGGGCCTTCCAGCCTTCTAAGGGCCCTTCTGACCTGGCAGGGGACTGCGCTGGCTGCTTTGTCGGCTTGCCGACATGCTCAGAGGGCCCTCCGACCTGCCATGGGGCCCCTCCGTGCTGACTAGGGGCCCATTCAGCATATTCCGGGGCCCTTCTGACCTTTGCAGGGGGCCCTTTCAGTTTGGTCAGGGGCCCCTCTGCCCTGCACAGGGGCCCTCCAGCCTGTTAATGGGCCCTTACGACCTGGCAAGGGACTGCGCTGGCTGCTTTGTCGCCCTGCCGAAATGCTCACTGCTCAGGGGCCTCTCCGATCTGCTCAGGGGCCCTCTGTGCTGGCTAGGGGCCCATTCGACGTGTCCAGGGGCCCTCTGACCCGCTCAGGGGCCCTTTCGGTCTGGCCAGGGTCCCCTCTAACATGCACAGGGCTCTTGTGAACGTCCAAGGGGCCCTCTGGACTTCCAGAGAGGGCCCTGGTGGCCCTAAAGGGTATCTGCAGTGCTCTAAACTCTATTTCGCGTGGTCTTTCGACTGTTTAACGAGCCCATGATACCGCGGTCTCGTCGGCCCTTTTCGGCCCTGGCCTCCAGGGGGGGGGGGGGGGGGTAGGCCCCCCCCCTTGGCTACGTGCCTGCTAGCGACATTATAAGCCACATGGGTGTGGGACGTTATCAAAGCATATATAAATTAAAAGATCCATAAAGTAACGAAGGGATCAAAGGAAGCAAATGCGCGATTGTATGAGATTGTATGATTGTATGAGATTGTATGATTGTATGAGATTGTATGATTGTATGAGAGTGGTTCAATTTTACACGCATCGGCGTTGCTTCTATGCACATTTTGCCAAGTGTGAAATTAAAAGCACACATTGGCAAAGTTAACCCTATTTGTAACAGGGGGGGGGGGGGGCGGATTCCGTCCCCCCCGTCCCCCCTCATGTTTTTCGCAGATATCTCCAGAACGGCTGGGAGCAGGCCCATGAAATTTTGGGACTTTTCATAGAATTGAATACCGCATTTGGAGTCAAAATTTTGAGTTCTTAACCTGAACAGAGGCGGTTCCAGGGTACAGTTTTGGGTGGGTTCGGAGGCGATATTTGGCGATAATTCGGAAATGCGATCTTCACGGCTTCTTCCTAACTGCCTCAAGTATGAAGGAGTTACATCGGTTCACGGTGATTGCAACAAGTTAAAATTAGTTGATGTTAACTAAATATCATAAAAATTCCATGGCAGAGGCGGTTTCAGGGGCTTGAAAAAGGGGGGGGGGGGGTTCCAGGAAGTATTCAATGCTTGGCGGGAAGCAAATAGAGCAATGTAAGGGGCATTTATAGTTATCAAGATGTAAAAGATAGCTTCTGCTTCCATTATTTGCATAATTTATTACATATAGAGTTGCAGGGGCGTGTTCAGGCACATGAAAAGGGGGGTGACTGGCTTGGTGATGACGATATGCCAGCGATAACGGCGCAATAGACGGTTAGCTTATAATGATATATGCACATATGAGGCCAGACAAGGAATAAAGTCATTTTTTGCAGAGGCGCGCTCAGGAATGGAAGAAAGGGGGTCATATTATTGCAAGGAAACTAAGAGGCATGGGCGTACAATGACATAACATACTGTAGTTTTCGGATGAAACACGCACCACAGACTACTCTACGAACGATTATAAGATAATAGGCGAGTCCAGGTAGGGTAAAAGGGGGGGGTAAGCAATGTTAATTGAAGTTGTAAGTGAAATAGTCACTGTGGACTAGTTAGTATCATAATCGCGGATAATATACTTATCAAAAGGTATTGAGCCGCCCCAGTTTGGATCTTGGATACGCCTATGATGAAGTACAACATGCAAAAAGGAGCTATCTACGATCAGTAACATATTTATAGTGCTGGGTAGCAACTTGTCTGCGGTTAATATTTTTTTCCCAATTTTACCCCCTTTTTCACTAACCTGGTACCGCCTATGGCAAAAATAAGATTTTTTACTGTTTTGTCTAATGTCACAATCACATACAATTTCATTTATTTTAAAAAACATCAAACAATGGTTTTATTACGCATTTACTTCACCCCCATATTGAGGGACCTGCACACGCCTATGATTTTTGAATTTTCAAACGCCACTGTCATCAATTTCCAATTCAATCTCCGTCGATTCGTATTAATTGTGTTAAAATCGGTCAATAAACATGAAAGCTATGTTGGATCAAAAATACCACTAAAATTTGTGGTTTTTGCCCCCCCCCCCCTGTTGCCCCCCTATCAAAAATTTAGATTTGTTTTTATTATTTATAAATGTAGATCGTGTTGAGGGGAACCAAAGACCGTTTCATTTTTGAAAATCGGACGGGTAGATCTCGAGATCTCCGGGAGGGGGGCGGAATCCGCCCCCCTGTTACAAATAGGAGTAGCCAGGAGCCTGTTACACATAGGGTTAAAGGGAGTGTGCCTACTGTTTTGGAATGTCATTTTTTTCATACGGTATGTAGCTATTGGTTTGATTGTTGTATATGATGAAATTAACATCTGGAGCCCATTTAGTTGAATTTTCACTTATATTGTTGTTTTTTTCTTATTTTTTTTCTCGATATCTATAAAACGATCGCCACTATGGTGATGTTATGTAAAACGGCGCACATAAGACAATACAATTACCGTCACATCATGCAAGATAGAAAGACAAGTTTTGCACAGCACGTTCTTGCCACTGTGAACTTTATTATGTGCAAGTTTCGAAGCTCTAAATTGATATCTTCTTCAAAAATGGCCATCGACCATCATCGAAACGGCCATCATCGTAAAACATGATGGCCGTCCAGTTTCTGTTTGACTGCTGTTGTCAGCGTGCACGAGCTGTTGTGTTGAATTGCTATTGGCCGGCGCTAACAATATGCTAGCAGTTTAATCGATAGTTGCAGTGCTTCTAGTAGCGAAAGCCCTCTGGAGTCTACCCGATAACCTTTTGCTCCCAGCAAGTTCCTGGAGTCTTTGGAATATCTCCGCAACTAGGGCGAATCTGGAGAAACGAAGTCATGGGTCAATTCAGAAAACTATGTTATATAGACCAGTGTCAATAACCCCAAATAAGCGATGTGAGTAGGCACACTCCCTTTAAGGGTTCACTATAAAATGCATCGTGGACAATGCTCCTCTAATATTAAGAGTGCTTAGTATATATGTCAGCTATTTTAGGTAACTGTGTTCTGCGTTCCGTTCAATGCTTTACACCATGCACGCGACGCGTGACACCACGGGACATGGTCAATGGGGCACTGGGCAATATATTTGCTCCGCCTTGAGCCCACCCTCTCGATGTGTCAGTCCACACTGGAAGGGATCCATTGCAAACTGTCGGTCGCACCATGCTCGGACACATCAGTGTGTCGTGCCAAATCACCGCCAGGCCGACTGCCCCGGGGCCGTGGGTGGACGGTCGGGGACGACCGGTCGCCGCTGTCGCTGCCAATTGTGCGCGTGTTGCCAGATAAGGGCCCGGTGCGACACACCGTGGGACGATACGATACGGTGGGGTGGCGGTGCCGGAAGTCGTTAGCGGGTAGGAGGGGCGGGGGATGATGCTGCGCGGTTAGTTCGGTCGCCTCCTTTCTGCCCCAGCTCTTCCTCTCCGTGTCGCAACGGCGGAGCTGTGACTTGCGATCAGCCGAGGTCTGATTACATCAGCGCAGGTACGATTACATAGATGACAGTCTATCTGAGAGGAAAACAAAACTGTCGCGATGACCACGACAATGAAGGAAAAGGATTACTCGACAAAGTGAATGACAAAGAGATAAAAGGAAAACAATATATGTGGGAGTTGGATTACTTGCAAAGGCCCGGCCGTCGTCAGCACGCCCTCGTTCATTCGTTCTTTAATTGACTATCCTCAGCCCTTCTTCCCCAAAATAATTATTTGTCGTATCATCGATTCGCTCTCAGCTGCTTGCTCACACAGCAGCGTCGTCGGCCCGGGTCTTACTAGCACACCTCCCTCCTCCCTGCGTCTGTGCATCTTGTCTATCCGGCTCTCTCCGAGTGGCCATTCCCTGGCAGCGCAACATTTAACCCATACAAGTAAATTACGTAATATAAAACACGAGAATGTTGCAGATTTTACGTTACAGATGTCATACATCCAGTGCTGATGCGACTCGAACCCTTAATGCCACTACGGCCGAGTTTGCGTCTTGACTCTCTACTAACGGGGCTAATGGATTGGACAAGTCAATCCATCTAGTTTCTCCAAATATCATATTCCTCCTCCACTTCTCTACTTCCCATCTCCCTATCTGACCCGCTCCCCCATCTAACCACTCCAACTTCAGCTCCCTCTCTACGCCCTCTCCATCTCTGGATCATTCTTTATATCCCTAGTTCCAATACTTTCTCCCTCTCTGCCACCCGATCCGGAACCCACCTCCAATAACGCATCTGATTCGTAGCTCTGCCACCGAGCCGTCCCCCCCTGCCCTCCCTGCCCAGCTACTGGCGCCAGCTGCGGCTACCCCAGCATCTCTCTCGCGGCCTGTCAATAACCGCCTATTGGATAACTATCATATCACCATTTGCCTAACACAATAAGGCGCAGTGGTGACCCGGGCGGCACGCTCCGGCTCCGTTCTGGCCGGGCCCTGATTGCCTCGGTCAGCCTGACGGACGCTGGAGGGAGCACGGCAGCGTCGGAGTGAGCACGACCCGCGCCGGAGGCGATCTTTTCTCCCACACACCCTCAGCACGTGGCAGTCCTCCGGCATCAGGATGAGCGGTGTAGCCGGAGACGGCCCCCGATGTCACGGATGTTTTTACGTGCCTACATACAGCTGCCCCGTGATTAGCGAGAGGGGGGGCTGTTTGCCGTGTTGGTACCGGAGCTTGGCTAATGGCACGAGATTGTCCTCGGGCAAATATGAGCTGCAGAAAACGTCTCCTGGATGCGCTCGGCCTGGTTGATTAGTTTGAACAAGGATACAGTTATGTCAAGAGACAGACAAAATGTTTGTGTTTATGCAATCAAGCTCTGTCTGGAATCAGCTCAAACACCATGATGGGGGCTAACATACTGTGAAGGAATAGTTATTTTCATGTTTTTAAAGAAATCGTCTCGCGTCAAGCTGGTTAACTTTACACTCTATCATGAGTTCGAACTTCAATGTTTTGGATCTTGAATATTCCAATTTCTTTTTGCATCCCACCTGCTAGCCCGGAGGCAAATTCCCGAAGTATAGCGAGCATTCGCACCAATTCATTTGATTGGTTGAATTCACTTGTATGTGACGTCACAGTGACGTCACAGTCTCCCTGCATACCCTGTCATGTACGATATCGTGTGTACTGTGCCAGTTCAAGTGAAGTGCGTGAAAAAATACATGTCTTTCAAAATTGCTATTAACTTCTATTGGCGCGCCTCGACAGGTAATACAAAACCGAGGTTGAAATATAAACGCGTTTTCTGCTTTCTAAACACAGTTGTCGCACGTGTCAACTGAACTGACTTGCTCCGTGCTCGTTTCGTGGAATCTCTGGGTGGAAAGTTACGTATGTACCGAATGAAAACCGGGAAATCCCCATACCATGGTGTATTGCCGATCACGTACCTCCACTGAGACAACCTGCAACTCTGTATTTAAAATTCAGCGGCCTTACCTTCTAATATTACGTATGCGATCGAAATAAATACGCATTATCGAAATATTCAGGGAATAATTGTCTAACACTTGCTATTTTGGTCGCCCGCCTGTTTTCAAGTATAAACAAAGTAATATAAATATAATACAGACGCCGAATATAGGTACCTACTGTTGCCTACCGATCTGACAACATGTAAAAGGAGATCAAATGCACTTCTTCTGCCTGACGACCGCGCTGTAACGAGAATAAACTATACGTTTCAAATGGTGCGCACCGAGGCTAAGCCCATCACACACAGCGATCGCCTCGATTATTGTCGCGGCCCAGCATCCCATTCAGGGAGGTGCGAACCTCCCCCGGTGGTATAATGGACTCGCCTAGAAGCTATGACGTCATGTCTAATTCCGAGTGCGAATGGTCATTATACTTCGGGAATTTGCAGCCCGGAGGCCTTCGACCCTCGGCCTGCGGCCAGACTGAACGCTTAGACTGTGCCGCAATACAGTCACGTATTACGGGATGGTCCGCGTTCAGGCGGCATATTCCCGCCGGCTTGCCTGGAGGCTGGTGAGTCGGAAGAGAGGAATGTTCCGCACAACATCGGTGTGGTGTGGCTTATCGCACATTTCACTTCAGAGTTCAGAAGCATGAATTTTCAGTAGAGCAATGGGAAATGAATCCGGTAACAAAAGGCCATCAACAGCTCCTAATCTTGAGGCTGTTTGAGGAAATTTCTGTGTCACGTCTATGCTAGCTTCGCGCAGTTTAGTTCTGAGTTAAGAAGACATTGCAGCAGGGTCAAGCCGCCGAGATAACAAAGCAACAGGTGCAGTGCAATTAACTCATACCGTAGCATTTTAATTCACTCACCATGTCCTCTAACTATCAGGGGCCAGGGCGCCCGTGTCTGTGGACAACGAACAATGAAGTTATCGGCTAATATTAGGTAACAAGTTTCAGTTATCAGCTAATCTCAGCAGGACAGTCCACAGTCCTCATCTGACATCAGCAGGACAGTTCACAGTCCTCATCTGACATCAGCAGGACAGTCCACAGTCCTCATCTGACATCAGCAGGCCAGTCCACAGTCCCCATCTGACATCAGCAGGACAGTTCACAGTCCTCATCTGGCATCAGCAGGACAGTCCACAGTCCTCATCTGACATCAGCAGGACAGTCCACAGTCCTCATCTAACATCAGCAGGACAGTCCACAGTCCTCATCTGACATCAGCAGGACGACAGTCCACAGTCCTCATCTGACATCAGCAGGACAGTCCACAGTCCTCATCTGACATCAGCAGGATGACAGTCCACAGTCCTCATCAGAACCCCGCTTTAGACAAGCTAAGTAGCTGTTGGATAGCTCTGTTGTTTTGTGTATTTTTTTAGGAACCACATTATATTTAGATATAAGGATTAGATATTTAGTTTTGTGGATCGTTTAGGTATTATTTTTAAGCATTCATAGTTAGCTGTTACCTCTTACTTGCTTTTTAAAGGACTTTTCATTCTAGCTTGTGTGCGCCAAAATTGTCTTAGTCTTATTTTTGTGTTATTAGTTGCAGGGTTGGATAAGTATATATTTTTAGAAAATTAGGGATAATTAAGGTGTATTTAGTATTCAGTTTATTTAAGGATTAGATATTTAGTCTAGTATTAGGTGCACTCATAGCTGATTTGTGTCACTAGCTTTACTTAGATCTAGTTAAGGTTTAGAAGAAGAAGAAAAAAAAAAGTTAAGTTAAGTTAGTAAAGTATTGAAAAGTGCATAGTACCTAAGTTATATACCTAAGTTACTAGTGTATTCAAATGAGCATGACTAGGATGCAGGCGAAGGTAGCAGAGCTAGAGGCCCTCCAGGCTAGGGTAGCAGAGCTTGAGGCGCAGTTAAGTAAGTGTAGGTGTAGAGATGAGCCGCAGGAGGGTGTAGCTCCTGACCAAGGAACGTATGCGCAGATCGTGGTTAGGGGGTCAGAAAAGGAGCCTACAGGATCAGGGACCAGTGGTAGTTCTGATAGGGGCATAAGGGAGGAGGATAAGGCAAAGGTGGATAGTGCGGCTGGGGTTTGGAAGTGTGTTGGAGGGTCACGTTTCTGGAGACTCAACATTGTGGAAAGTAATGCTAGGGCCACAGACAGTAAGGATGAGGAGGGGTGCTGGGTAATGGAGGGTGGTAGCAGAATCTGGAGGAGGAAGAGGGAAGGGGATCAGGAGGGATGGACAAAAGTTCAGGGTAGAGTCAGGCAGTACAGCCCCAGAGAACATCCGCAGGTTACAATAGCAAATAGGTTCAGTGCGTTAGAGTCAGCAGCTGAAAGTGACAGGGAAGAGATTCAGCATTTAGTGGTTGGGGACTCAAGGGTAAGGCCCTTAAGGCGAACATTCTGTGGGAAGAGGGACAGATGTATAGTCAAACCAGGGGCAAGAGTAGTTGATATGGGCCCTGTCATTGAGGCAGAACTTGGTAGGAGTAGCCCGGAGACAGTTATACTACAGGTGGGGGTGAACGACATAGGACCTAGGCAGAGTGTGAGAATAGTAGCGGAGTACCGGAGCCTGCTGCAGAGGTTGAAGGAGTCCAGGAAACCAGTCATTGTGACTGGCATCCTCCCTCGCTGTGGAGCCAATGAGGAGTGGTACTCGAGAGCTCTGTCTGTGAACAGCTCAGTTCAGAACTTATGTTCAGCTATGGGGCTTAGTTATGTAGACTTATGGGATCAGTTCTATGAGTGGCGTAGGTACTATATGAAGGATGGGCTTCACTTATCGGATGAGGGGGCAAGGGCTTTGGGAGATGCCTACAGAAGTGTCATTCAGGGAAACTAGGTAGGAGGGGGGGGGGGGGGGGGGGGGGTTCAGGGACGCTAGTACTAGGGCATCAGGAAGTAAGCATTGGTAGAAGTTCATGTCAGAATAGGACAGTAGATCATAATTCCCTCAGAATTAGTAGAGTCAGCTCAAAGTATAAGATCACATGTGTGTTGCTGAATGCCCAAAGTATTAGGTCTAAATTTGATGAGTTTGAGTGTTATGTTGCCCTTGAAAAGCCTGATATCATTTGTGTAACCGAGACATGGGTTAGTGAGGGGTATAATAGGGATAGGCTACAGGATTTCGAGTTACAAGGGTATAACATGTTCTCATACTGCAGAGAATCACGGCAGGGGGGCGGAGTGTTTGTATATGTAAATAGCTTGTACTGCACTAATAGAGTTGATGATTCTAGTGAAGTAAAAGAAGTAGAATCAATCTGGCTTGACATTAAAATTGGTACAGGAAACAGAGGAAGGTTGAGGATAGGTGCATTTTACAGACCAGGGAATCTTCCAAGGAACTCCCAAGCTGAAACAGACCAAGATATTTGTGAGGAAATACGTAGGAACTTTCGGGCTCAGTGTCTTATTATGGGAGATTTTAACTTAAGAGGATACGAAAGTATAGCAGAGGAAACAAATGAGTGTAGGTTGTATAGGCAAATCTTTGAAGAGGAGCTTTTCATGCATCAGTTTGTAACAGAGCCAACCAGACATTGCTCCATTCTAGACCTTGTATTCTCAGACAACAGTGATCTAGTTAGTGACATAAGTATTTGTGCAGGTCTAGGAACCAGTGATCACAATATGGTTAAATTCAATATCTCATCAGACATGAGGCCCAAAGATAACCTTATTATGGTTCCAAACTTCAGCCGGGCTGATTTTGATGGTATTAGAAATGACCTCGCACAGATAAAATGGAACGTTGAGTTGGCAGGTTTAGATGCATGTGAGGCCTGGAATGTTTTCAAAGCTAGATTAAGCCAAATTCAGAATCTGCATATACCCCTCAGGCACAAACGTAACAGAACCAAGGGCAAACCAGTTTGGCTTACCCCAGAAGTAAGGAGTGCTATACAAGCTAAAAGAAGTGCATTTGGCATTTTGAAGGGATCTTCACTAGATATAAATCAGAAGGCCTACCAGAATGCAAGAAATTCAGTTAAGAAAAAGGTCAGAGCAGCTAAAAGGGCAAAGGAACTTGATTTAGCTAGACATTGTAATGCAGATAGTAAGAAGTTCTTCAGTTTTTATAAGTGCAGTACAGTTTCCAAAAATATAGGTCCATTTAAGGTAGATGATGTGTTAGTTAGCAAGGACAGTGAAATGGTTGAAGTGCTTAATGATCAGTTTCAATCTGTCTTTACTATCGAGGACCAGAGTAGTATTGCAGCACTTCAGCCTGAGACAGAGGAGACTATAGGAAAGCTAGGTGGCATAAGTAGTGAACTTGTTCTAGAATATCTAAAGAAAGTAAGGCCTAACAAGGCAGAAGGACCTGATGAAATCCATGCTAGACTTTTAAGAGAATCTGAAAGGGAGTTGTCGGTTCCATTAGCCATAATATTTTCTAAATCACTCGCAGATAGTAAAATTCCACTTGATTGGAAAAGAGCAAATGTTGTTCCTATTCATAAAAAGGGAGATAGAAGTAAAGAGGAAAACTATAGACCGGTTAGTCTGACCTCATTAGTCTGCAAGGTGCTTGAATCAATCATCAAAGATAAGATTGTTGAATTCTTGGAGCAAAATGAACTCATCAAGGATACACAGCATGGCTTTAGGAAGGGCCGTTCTTGTTTAACTAATCTTCTGGAGTTTTTGGATGTTGCAACAGATAGCTTTGATCAGGGTAAACAGCTAGATGTAGCTTTTCTTGATTTCAGTAAAGCATTTGACAAAGTCCCCCATACAAGACTGGGGTTGCAACTTAAAATGCATGGGATCAGGGGCAAGATTCTGGATTGGATAGAAACGTGGCTTTCAGGACGCCAGCAAAGGGTTATATTGAATGGGTGCCAATCACAATGGAAGGAGGTTCTCAGTGGGGTTCCACAGGGCTCAGTCCTGGGCCCATTGCTTTTTATAGTATTTGTGAATGCAATTGAGAACAGTATAGACAGCAAAGTCTTGAAATTTGCAGACGATCTAAAAGTTGTCAGGATTATTAGAGGAAAACATGATCAGGATGTTTTTCAATCAGATCTGGACAAGCTAGTTGAGTGGTCTGAAGCATGGCAGATGAAATTCAATTTGAGTAAATGTAAGATTATGCACGCTGGACGGGTTAGCAGTAAACATAGGTATGAAATGGGTGGGCAGAAAATGGAGCAGATTGAAAAGGAAAGAGATTTAGGTGTCGTGGTAAACAATAGACTATCAGCGTCAGACCAGGTTGTAGAAGCTAGGAAAAAGGCACTTAGAATGCTAGGGGCCATTAACAGAAATGTTTCCTACAAGAGTGAAAAGGTAATAACAAAACTGTATTGTGCATACGTTAGACCACATTTGGAGTATTGTGTACAAGCCTGGTCTCCAACATATGAGAAAGATTGCTGGTTGTTAGAAAGAGTTCAAAAAAGGGCAACAAAAATGGTTAATTGTCTTGGTAGTTTACCTTATGAAGATAGATTAAAGAAATTGGGTATGTTTTCACTTAGATATAGAAGGCTAAGAGGAGATCTAATTGAAGTCTTCAAATTTGTAAATAGTCAGCATTCTGGATATTTAAAGGGTATGTTTGAGTTCAATAGAGAAAATCGAGGTAGAGGTCATCAGCATAAACTCATGAAACAAAGTAGGACTAGGCTACGACAGTCATTTTTCAGTAGAAGGGTTGTAGGACATTGGAATATGCTACCAGGGGATGTCGCTGATGCAGTGACACTTGCTTCCTTCAAAATTAGATTAGATAAATACTTTACAGAGAAGGGATTAGTTCATAAATACTCGTGGGATTAGCCTTCTTTTATGCAGGTAGAGTAAGGTGATTTGAAGGGGCGAGACTGGTGGAGGGGGTGGGGGGGGGGGGGGTGGGGTGGGGTGCAACCTCGGATAGGCCCAAGAGGCTCTTTGTTGCACTTTTCTTTTATGTCTTTATGTCTTTATCAGGTCTCAGCAGCGCTTGACGTGCCGTCATCCACATCCGCCGGCAATCGACAGCAAATGGACTGCGTCTGCGCCGCTCTGCGAATATTTCCGATAACGGTAAAACGGCGCAATATTAGCGCGCGGAACCAACGGTCGTTAGATACCCCCCCCCCCCCCCCCCCCCCCCCAGTCTCCCTCCGAGGCCGCTTGGCGCCGCTCCAGCCGAGCGTGTGCAAACGACCCGCGGAGCGCGAGAAAACCAGCGGCCACGGCACCGGGTCATTGGAGAAATGGTGTGTTGCTAACCGCTCAAAGGAGAGTGGCTTGCCGAGTATTTAGGCAGAAGCGGTCGTGAAATTTAAATTATGGGCGGTAGGTACCTGAACAGAAGACCAAGGTCATTTCCGGTCATTTACATGCTCTTCAACATAAAGATCCGTCTTTGGGAAAAATGAGATTTTAAAGCCAACCGACGAAAATGTGATCCTCTTAATATTGCCGCAAATGTGCAGATGTCAACAGCACTCTTTCAAGAATCAGCTTGAACGTGTAGCTGGACAAAATTAACTCAATGCACGTACAAAAACAGACCTGTCACAAACAAACCAACATGGTCCATACTTCACAGAACCATTTCCGAAATAATAACTACAGAGCCCGCCGCGCTTGCATTTAATTCAGCACCAGCTCGCACGTTCCACACCACACGTTGATGTCGTTACGTGGCGCCGATAGGCTTGTTTACCACGGCTCGCATTGACGCGCTAACGACCAGCGCTTCATCGCTGCCGGGCGACACGACCTCGGCCGTCCCACAGCAGCCGTCGGCCATCCCACAGCAGCAGTTGGCCATCCCACAGCAGCCGTCGGCCATCCCACAACAGCCGTCGGCCATCCCACAGCAGCAGTTGGCCATCCCACAGCAGCAGTTGACCATCCCACAGCAGCCGTCGGCCATCCCACAGCAGCCATCGGTCATCCCACAGCAGCCGTCGGCCATCCCACAGCAGCAGTTGGCCATCCCACAGCAGCCGTCGGCCATCCCACAGCAGCAGTTGGCCATCCCACAGCAGCCGTCGGCCATCCCACAGCAGCAGTTGGCCATCCCACAGCAGCAGTTGGCCATCCCACAGCAGCCGTCGGCCATCCCACAGCAGCCATCGGCCATCCCACAGCAGCCGTCGGCCATCCCACAGCAGCAGTTGGCCATCCCACAGCAGCCGTCGACCATCCCACAGCAGCAGTTGGCCATCTCACAGCAGCAGTTGGCCATCCCACAGCAGCCGTCGGCCATCCCACAGCAGCAGTTGGCCATCCCACAGCAGCAGTTGGCCATCCCACAGCAGCCGTCGGCCATCCCACAGCAGGCGTCGGCCATCTCACAGCAGTAGTTGGCCATCCCACAGCGGCCGTCGGCCATCCCACAGCAGCAGTTGGCCATCCCAAAGCAGCAGTTGGCCATCCCACAGCAGCAGTTAGCCATCCCACAGCAGCAGTTGGCGGGCCGCAGCATCAGCCAACAGCCAACAGCAGCCGCAGCAGCCGCAGCAGCCGCAGCAGCGTTTAGCGACACCACAGCCGGCGCGGACGGAGGGTCGCCACGTCGCGTCGTTTCCGGTAGGCCGTCGATCCCGACGGGGGTGCGCGGCGGTACCGCTGCCAGCTGGCGCCGCCGCATGCACCGCACGTCCTACTATCAGCGCCAGGACTTATCTCCAATCCTCCCGCCCCGCACCCGGTGTATGTATAACAGCCGGGGCAGGTAGCCGGATACGCCGTCCGCGCCCGACGCGCCGAACGCGCCGGACGCCAGCTCAGTTCGCTTTATCTCCGCCTTCCGGCGCCTTTCCTCGGCGAGGCCCTGTCACTTTGTGCCGTAATGACCACTACAAAGGCGAGATAAAAGCTCGCCCTCTCAGCCCAGCCGGCGGGAACCGACGGAGACGACGACGACCGCCTACCGCTGCATATTGGCTTTTAGTGGAGCTGCATCACATCGCAGGCGTTAGAAAAGCCCCAGAACGGGGTGCTATCGGGGCTTAAACACAGACACTGATGACATACGAGTACGTATACATATAGGAATATGTAATGACATCGATTTAACTTCATCTTCATCGATTTATGTAATTATTCAGATGATTATTACAATTTTGAAACGGCGTCTGCCTTTTCTTATTTGTTGTTGTTTCTTATATCTCGTTGGAGGTACACTGGTACGGATGGCACGGACTAGCTGAGGAGGAAACGACAGTAGCACTATGTCCATTCTTCTTTTGTTGGCAGTTCTCAAATCTGTCCCACACGGCTGCCCTTCGGCTATGTCCTACTGGGAACCCAGCTTTACCAATAATGCTGCTTTGATTGATGTTTCGCCCAACCGCCCAAGGCACTAGAGCGGCCCAACTTTAATTCGTTAAATTGCGGCGAGGTACATACTTCGCTGCGGAAATAGTCGCTACAGTTTCAAAGCTTGTGCACAAAGCACGACTTTTCACAATAAGCGTTACTTAGAATCACTGCGCCATTAATTATATTATCAAATGCAATTTGTGTAATATGTTATTGTTGCTCTTAATACTTTTTGTTATTGCTACTACGTGCAATGCAATTTAGCTGGAATGTGCAGTGATACTTGTGAACACAGTTTGGCTTACTTAAATTAATGAAACATGATCAGCACCATTATATAAATCATGCTTGATTATTATAAGATTCACGGATCTCACTAAGCCCGCCCTGCTAAAGCAAGCATTGTTGCGAATAAAAAAATACTGATTTATTTTTCAACACTTTATAACTGACACGTTTATTATCTACCATTATCTTCATCGGTATCGACAATGCATCCCTGCAACACATAAAGCAACTAGCAACTAGCAACTAGCAACTAGCTACTAGCTACTAGCTTAGGAAAAAGTGTGAGCCGAATCCATTGCCCTACTCATACGCTAAATGAGCTACGTCAGAAGGCCCATACATACTAATTTACCTGAAAAGCTACCACTCCTCTTCAACGTATTGCTCTGACTCTTATAAGTGTTGTTTCAACATATTCGCTCCATTTGCTGAATCTGCGCTTGCAATTAAGACACGGGGCGATTACTGCAACAGTGATATCGTAAAAATAGACCTTGTTATCGAACTCAACCCAATCGGTAGTCACAGCATCTGTATCGTGGAAAGTCGCATAGTAACCTTCCACAACTCCAATAGTTTTAGGCCAAACGTGGTGGGAATGTCCACTTCTCATTAGCAATATGGAGCAGTATGGTCACGCTGACTGGGATGTGGAATGCGGATCGTCATTCTGAGATGTCGGTACGGCTCTAACTTTGGCGCCGAGCGACGCCCCCCCCCCCCCCTCCTCAATAACACCATTAGCAAGTTGTGGCAGCAGCGTGCGGACGTGCTGCACGAGACGCGCTCACAGCGCCGTATTGTCAGCCGGTTCCGAACAGATGAAACGCCAACTGGACGCCCACAACTTGGCTGGGATTAATTCCTTAACTGTCGATTCCTCGATGTAATAGGTATGCACTTATTGGATATTATATTGATGGCTGACGCTGGTTATGGGTTGTATTATGCCTAACCACAGGAGGCCCAGACTTATTGGATATTATACTCGTGGCTGACGCTGGTTAGGGCTGTATTCTGCCTAATCGCAGGAGCAGTCGCATGCTGTGGCCAATTTCACAAAGAAGTTAGTAATTACACATGTTTGCGATTACAAACGCAAGAAAATATTGCAAACCTCACAAAAAGACATTTCACAAACATTCACCACCTCGAATTACCGATTGTAAAGAAAATTGTAACCACAAATGTTGGTACAGCAGAAACCTTGAAATCAAGAACGTTTGTATTAAACTTGATGCTAATTACAAATAATTTGATTGTTAACAAATTGATTTAACAAATATTTACATTGTGGTTTATTTGGTATTCAAAATAAAATTAGTTATAGGGATAATTATCTTTTAATTAACATTTCATCGGAATGCAAACTCTGATTGTAAAAATACATCTTGGTGAGCAATTAGAGCAAACAGAATTTAGCCATTCACCGGGTGGCGGAGCATAACAACAGAACTACTCTCAAAAGAAAGATAGTTGAATTTATCGACCATTTTTTCACCTAACCTAGCCGATTTCCTACGTCGTAAAGGGTGAAAGTTCACTGCACATTGCACAAGACATCGTTGGCCGCTGCAATTCTATCGAAATGCGGTTTCTCCGCGCGGAGGCGCCCCTCACATCATAGCGCAATCGGTGAGGTGCACTGTGACTGGACTTCAACGCTGGAGATCCCTGTTCGAATCTCTCGGGAAATAACTCTTTTAGCAGCTATACCTATATATAACTAAACCATTACCAAATATTGAACAAATATTGAACAAATATTGAACAACCTCGGCAACGTAACAACCTCACCAAGAAAATAACCTGAACAGTCAAACAACGTCAACTATCAATGCAGTGTCTGAAATTCAGAACCCCTGACCCACTGGAATTACAAGTTTGTAATTGCAAACATTTCCTCACTTCCGTCAACCTTCGAGAAATAGAACATGTGCAATTGCAAACATTTTGCAAACAATATCTTTGTAAACTAGTTTGTAAATAGTAAATTGAGATTTACTGCCCTGGGGTTTTGTGAAATCCGAACTACAAACATATGTACAAATTATTTGTAATAACAATGCAATTCTTTGTAATTACAATTGCTTTTGCTTTGTGAAATTGGCCTCTGATTGCATTTATATTGAGAAGCTAATTCGACAGCAGGGGGAAATAAGTTTCTAGACATTTATCAGCACCCATATTCTAGGCAAACAGCAAGCTAAAGCTTGTCGGGATGAAGAGAATGGGTGTGTCAACTGTGATTCGGTTAGCTTCTTTGTGTCTTTGCAGATAAACAAAGGCAGCAACGCGATACATTGCTACAACAATGCAAAGATAAGAATGATGCGGCTATATTGATCTTCAAATACAAAGTAGAAATTCAAGGCATGAAAAATTGTAGTCACATATTTTGTCGCGCACGTAGATTCGTGTGAGAATCATCTGCCACGTAAGTCACCCGATTCTTCTTCAGCAAACTAGCCCCAGGCCAGCATTTCCGGTTGCCGTGCCAGCCGGCCGAATGTCGTCCGTGGTCTCGGGGTGCAGCCTGGACGGTTCGGAGCGGGTTCTGTTCTCCGCGTCCGCTCCGGCTGGGTCGTTACCGACCTGTCGACGACCGCGCGGGCGCGCCGCTGGGTGTTGTCGCGGAATGGAATGGGTGTTTGGTGCGGCCATCCGCGACTGACGGCGGCCGCAGACCTGGGAAATACACACTGTGTCCATCGCCGAGCCGGACCGGACCGGACGGTCGACCACGCCACCGTTCAGCTCAAGATCAGTTATATAAAGTCGCGACGGCCGAGTTAGCTCACACATAGTGTCCATAGATATAGCTCTGAAGTGACGATCCAGGGTTCTTCAAGAAGAAGCGTCGTAGACGATGATAGAAATGAAGAGTTCTGGAAGGATATAGGTATAAAAATAGAAACATTGGTGAGGTCCATCTCATCTACAGATAATACTTAAAGGTTAAAATGTCTTATGGCCGCTTGTAATAAATTGCACTGCTTGTATTGTCTTTTACTTCCTTGTCTTTTAATCATATTTATATATTAATGAGTCAGGTCAGCGCAGAAACACGTAACTAATCTACTTCGTTTCTTGTTTAAAATCTACAGTGCGAAAATATATCCAGCCATATACTGTGTGCAGCTGATTTCGAGTAGCACGGGTCAGACAGTCGACTGTGCTGACTGTTGCCTCACGTGCACGACGACCAGAAAAGTGACTGATTTGAATATTCCGTTAGGAGATTCTGTATTGTTTCAAAATATCATGTAAATGGTACAGAAGGGCAACTGTGAAATGTATTATTGATCGTCTGAGAAATGATGTGTCAACTATACGACGTGGTTTGTTATTAAGTGCCCACTACTCCTAACCCGCGCCGTGCCGGTGCTCGGCGCCACCTTCGCCGTGCCGGGGGTGTTTAGAGCCCTCTAATTCTAACTCTAAAACTAAAAGGGCCTAGAAAGACGCGGGAAAAGGTGTTCGAAAGCTCTCGACAAGTACATTCGAAAGTACTTCAATATTTGTTTCCTCAAGTCAATATTGAGGTCACCAGAGGTCATCAAAGGTCAAAATTTTCCAGTTTTTGGACTTCGCTCCAGAAACCCCCAGATATCACAGGAACTATGATAGCTAGGAGCAAACAGAAAACATCAATGGAAAGCTCTTGCAAACTCAATTGCCAAGATGTCGTCAGATTTTATCTCAGGTTAATAGTGTAGGCTCCAGAGCTCATTAAATGTCAAAAAGGTTATTTTTTTACAAAACAGTTTTCACGAATAGCGTTTTACATAGTAACAACAAGGGAATAATTTTGAGGCCATTGTGTTTGTCTCGTCAAGGCGCTTCGACTCATGTGTGTTGACCAGGTTAGGTCAACTTAAATAAAAATAACCTCAGGTCAAGGTCAAGTGGTGACCCAAGTAGTCATGTTGCAAATGGTAAGACGTGCCTCGACGAGACAAACACATTGGTGTCGGTTTCACTTCTCTATCGTCATTATGTCGAGAGTTATTGACATACAACTGTTGGTGACCTCGGATGGCCTCGGCTGACCTTGTAGCGGTTACTGAACAAAAATGGCACCTAGGTCATCAATAATGGCCTACAATAACATAATCCGGGAAGAATTAGACTGATATCTTGTGTATCCTTGGAATAGGAGGCATTTGAATATTTCCCCATTGACTTATAATTTGGAGGTCACGAAATTGACCTGACCTTAGGTCGCTGATATACAAAATCCAAGATAAACGAATTGTAGATATATATGATCTTATGAAATCCTGTAAGTGTAGAACCGATCATCCAAAAACTGTGACTGTGGTACGACCATTAGTTTGTTGGAGGTGGGGTCACGTGACCTGGTCTGGTGTGGTGACGTGACCTAAGATGACCGGAGGTATTTTGTTTACATAATGTGGGCAATTGTTGCCCGAACAGCTGTGCCAAAAACGGCGGCGCTGCGCGCCGCCGTTTTTCCGCTATCCTCGAAAAACCTGAGGGGGTGTCTAACCCCCTCCCCTCAGCACGGCGCGGGTTAAATAAAAGTCTGAAATCATCACAAGGACCTTGAGCTTATTTTGATTCATATTACGCTCGCATGATTCATTGAACTCATCAGGGCCGCTTGTCCACCGTATCCAAACACGGTGCACGCCCCTACATCGTAATGTCGGGGGCGTTATTACAGAGTTGGTTACCACCCTCCCGGGCCGTGCGTGCGAGTCTCCGTAGTTCCTTAGCTGGCCGCCAGAGGCGCTGCCTGCCGTACAGTACCGGCCGGCCCAGAGAGGCGGCAGTTTGGTCTGGGTGGGATGCGAGTGAGGTGCCACCGACGCCCCCCAGTGCCGGAACTGCCTGCCCCGTCACACGTGCCAGCCGGCTGACCGATCGGCATGCTCTCCGGTCTAAAGTGAACTTAAATTGGTCACAGACTGGTGCTGCAGTGGACCATCGAACGATAGGACGATTTTGACACGAGATGAGACTGGTGGTGGAGATTCTGTATTAACGGTTGCCGCCACCACACCCCGAAAACCGCTGCAAAATGAAGCGAACAACGGTGGTGCTTCTTTTAATAGTGCAAGTGTGCTGGAACGTATGTTCAGGTGAGTTTGATGGGATGTAACAGGGTTGCCCTTAAATATGATCTGGGTAAACAACGACCACGCTGTGAGCAAATATAAATCCTACCAACAAAAAGAAGTGTTTCGGATTACCTTAAAGATGGAATTGTTGAACAGAGACGTGTTGAACTTTTTGAAACTCTCTTCGTCACCAGTTAAAACTGTTTAAATTCGGGAGAAAGTTCCAAGGAAAGTTCCGACACGAGTCTCGGATTACTGTGCGATTTGGCTAAGGAGCATTCGTTTTAGAATCTTGATGGGATTGCCACCAACTGGCGATTTATGGCGGCAATGACACCATTTATCGCATGGGACTCCCAGAATACTGCAACAGCTTCGGCCATTCATCGACTTAATTAAGTTGGATTTATGTCCGTTTTATTATGCGTCATATGGATGGCTGTTGAGTACTAATATCCACGAGAAGTCGAACAGTCTTCGGTTTCTAGGCCACACTTCATTATGGTCGAGCTTCAACAAATCACACATGTCGTTTCCTTTTCCTTTTTATCATTTCCATTCTTATGTGACTCCGACAGTTTTTTGAAATTTAGAGATCGTAAAAATGTCATCGTCTGAGGCATGTCTTCGCTAATTTTACTAAATATCCATGGTGTTAGAAAAGATGGAACAAAGCTGAATATAAGCTGTTCAACTGCAACCCGGATAAATGAGAGTGCATGCATGTATAAGCTTCTAGCAAGAAGGGGCTAATTATACGATTAATGTTCTGCTTTAAAGCCACCTGGAAGACCGGCATTATGATGCGTAACTTGGCCAATTGTAAAGGTCGTTCTCTTCCAGGAAAAGAGAACAGCTTCCATTGTACTTATTGAACTCATGGATATGCTGCAACTCACATCAGTAACATGTTTTATCAATCAATGCACGGCCAAGTACTTTTGATACAATATAATTTATTGTAATCTCCGGAGGTATTTCAACCATGAATGCAAAAGAAGGAGTTGAACAAATCCAGCGATCAAGCTTAATGGCGCCATCATCTTGATTTTACAGTAAATACATTTAAATGAGATGCAAATGCATTGCAAGTGTCTGTCTGTATCACGCTAACAGAGTTGTTAGACATGCAAACGTTTGAATAAAATACTATGATAGTTTTGCCTTTATATAGATTGAGGAAATAAGGTGATGTTTATAGTTGCAATGAACGGAGTTTCGTAAAAATTCCAAATGTATCCAGCTCAGCTGCATTTTAAAAAGAAGATGGAAAAGTAGCCTTTGCTCATGTTATGGTAATTACAAAAAGATGATGAATAATTAACCTATATTACGCCTTGCGGCTTCTTCAGGGCTAAACCCGTTTTAGCCCTGAAGTTACGTTTTAGCCCTGAAGAAGTAGCAAGGCGTAATATAGGTTAACTAATTCATCATCTTTTTAATTACCATAACATGAGCAAAGGCTACTTTTTCCATCTTATTTTTAAGGCTACTTTTTCCATCTTCTTTTTATCAGTACAATGCTCATCACAGCCATCCATCATATATGTTCAGCTGCATTTTATTGCATTTGATTACAGCTAACATCACGTAGACACAATTACAAAATATCGTTGCATGTTTTCCAAGAGCAAACATGCAAACATACAAAAAAGACTATACAAATCTGATCAGTCCATCAAACTTTAGAGGTGAGTTATTGTTGTTCAAGAATGGTTATATTGTTGTCATCGCCTTAAAACTGTACAATGGCATCGTTTCCGTTGAAAGTTAGTCTTGTTGGACTAATTTGTATCGCGCTGGCTTTGCATGATTGCAAATGCGACAAAAACAAAATGGTAAGGTGACAAAGTACGCTTCACGAACACGAAAGTAGGCCTTTTTACAAAGCGAACAGCGTAACATTAGTGTGTAATGATGGCGATAATGTCAGTTCAGGCATCACAGTTATGTTATTTAAATTATGAGCATTTCCTTCGGGGCAGATACCATAATCCACTAGCATGGTCTGAGCCGGACCAATATAGCCTCCCGGCGCCCCTCCTCGAAATAAGGAGTCATACGAGTCACAAAGTCCGTACATAAGGTGAAGGGGTCATTGCTATGGATTCACGCCAGTCGGCAGATGAACATTGACGCGTTTTTTTATTAGTGCCGTTGAAATTGTGCGTCAATGTCCATCTATGAGTGACTTGTTGAAAATCCCCACGCGTAATAATTATTCGAATTCCAGGCTTGACCACAATCAAGATAACATTGCAGAATCGGGTTAACGATTTCACTGTCGCTTGATGTTGGCGATACATCACAAATGGACAAGTATTTCCTTCATCAGAAAACTTGCTTGTTATGGGACAGCAGGTAATAATCTCGGCGTATTGGGTATCTACCACCGAACTCAATGCGGTGAATGAAGCCAATTCTGGCCGCTCTCCACTCTGGCTGACACATCGGCATTCGGCTGTCAGCGAATAGATCCGAGATCCGACTGACAGATAGGTCCGACTGTCGAAAGCTCGACCGCCAGGTCCGGCCCCGCGTCACGTCTCATCGACAGGTCCTCCGCTGCCCGCCAACAGCATCACTACCGTCACCGCGTGGCTTCATCAGAGGCGTCATTGTATACCACCGCCTCCACTCGCTATAAACGCGCACCGCTCGCTCGACCAGTCACGGCTCCGGGGGCGGCCCTGACCCGTCTCCACATCCGCACCGCCGGAGGGTCTTCTCCCGGCCCGGAAGAAGCCCGGTTCCGGTGTCGCTCGCGTCGTCATCGTCGTCGACGACGTAGTGGCGGCGGCGGCGGCGGCGGCGCGGCGCCACGGGCTCTGGGCGGCGCGCCCGGTGGACGACCCACTTGGAGCCCCGTGGCGAGGCGGGCAGACCGGCGCATTGGAGCCCCAGGGCGAGACGGGCAGACCGGCGCGGAAGTCTGGCGGAGGGCCGGCTCGACGGAATTCCGTCACAAAGGCCGCGTCGGTGACGGGAAACAGGCGGCCGGCACCGACAGGAGGATCGTCGGCTCGGACGGGCGGGCGGATCGCCAGGCTCGACGGATGAGGCGTTGACGGCAGGCTGAAGGAAGCGGGGAGGGAGGGGACAGGAGAGGTCCCCAGTGGCACGTGGTGGCTGTGAGTTTACCGGCTATGCAGACTGGCTGAAATAGATGGTTTCTTAAAGGAAGCCAGAAGCGGCAGTTGGGACTATTCTCCTGTAAGAATAGCTGGCATTATATTGAAAATTGCAATACATAGCATTTATTCATCAGATTTAAAGGTAATTCAAAATCAGATTCAAATATTATGATATAATTTCGGCTTTAAAAAAAAACTGAGTTCCCGTTTTAAGGTTAGATTTGTAGTAGTGTCTGAACTATGAACGCTCGCCAAGTTAAGGTGTTGCAAGGTGTCAATTTCCTAGAGAGAAAAAACATGCGCGTTTATGCATTCAAAAAGCTTCTGAGTTTGAATCACTGCAGCTGCAAATCCGTGCTGCTTTTCTTACGTCACGATTAAGGTGTCGTTCTCAGAACATGTGTACACTTTCTCCGATGTCACCGTACAGGTGAAGGACATTCCGAGGCCCAGATCCCAGGTTAATTACGCAAATTGACCCATCCTATTCACCAGATTTCTCCGGACATTTATCGGGTCCCGCGGGTGGACATTAGTATGATCCAAATTGCGCATAATTGTGCAAATTATGCGCTCTATTCTGGTGCCGCCATCGGCCATCTATTTGAATTTGCTCGCCGCGCCGGCTGAGGAATGGGTTGGAATTACAGTGTGCCCGCCCCGGTGCGTGACCTTTGACGCACTTCTGGCCCTGCCTGGGAGACAATTTGTGGCGGCTGGTGGGACCCACCCGTGAAAGAGGACGACCGTGGACCGATAGATCGCTGAATCGCCCGTCACCCACGCCGGTCACCAACTATATTCGGACTGTGGTCTCTGGCCTGATGTCTGCTGCTATGAAACATTCCGTGGCTCCCGCACTCCAAAGGTATCAACGATATGTGTGTTGGGACGTGACACGGATCGACCCTGACGTGACATGGGTCGACCCTGACGTGACACGGATTGACCCTGACATGACACGGGTCGACCCTGACGTGACACGGATCGACCCTGACATGACACGGGTCGACCCTGACGTGACACGGGTCTACCCTGACGTGACACGGATCGACCTTGACGTGACACGGGTCGACCCTGACGTGACACGGGTCGACCCTGACGTGACACGGATCGACCCTGACGTGACACGGATCGACCCTGACATGACACGGACGACCCTGACATGACCGCGTCGCTGCCGAACACAGCTTTTCTTTCCCCGGATGTTTTATGTTTGCCGGTAGCGAAGCCCGCCGGTCGGCCAGCCCCAGGGATGACAGCCATCACACATTCCTATGCTGTTCTTTTTTCAAAGAAAAAGCGCAGCCGGCAGCAAACTCGCGGAACGGAACGTCCCTGGGGAAAACATTTGATAAATGTTGCCTGGTGCACCGCCGGCGCTCTCTGCCCTTGGCTGGAAGACGGCCGAACCCCCGCTGTTAATACGCCGCAGAATGCATCGCCTGCTGCCCGGATGGACGGCCCACGTCGATCTTCTGCTTTATTAGAGGCGGTAGGAGTATGAGAAAAGTTATTTTGCTAAGGGCGCCTGCATTTTCACAGTCTACAGCATTTTCTTTTAGCACAGTTGTTTTGTTTGCATTGTGCGTGCTGCGATACAGGCGAGAGTAAACAGTGTGTATCCCCCAGCGTCGTAAATCATCTCCTGTGCGCCACATTGGGCACGCGATGTGTCGGCTCCAGATGCGGCTCCCCGGAGGCGGCCCGGCCGATAACCCGCCCTCTCACGCACCATCCGTCACGAGCTAACTGCCCCCCCCCGCTCCCGGCCATCCCCGGAGCATCTGCCGGCAGCCGGTGCCAAACCCAGCTGTTTCTCCTCCCCGCCAGATCTCTGAGAACTGTCGAAAGCTCGCGTCAGGTCGACTGACAGGCGGGCGTCGGCCGAGGCCCGGTCCGCCGCTCCACGATCGGTGCAGGCCTGCGGGGCAGATCGTGCAGTCGGAGTCGTCTCTGTGCTGACCTCTGACCTTTCCTTTCTCCGAGCGGTGAGGTCATGTCCGTGGCCGAG